>VUQH01085591.1:0-17037 GCA_015106775.1 Etroplus canarensis | reverse complement strand
AGAACTGGAAACACACTTTTGCATCTATCTATCTATCTATCTATCTATCTATCTATCTATCTATCTATCTATCTATCTATCTATCTATCTATCTATCTATCTATCTATCTATCTATCTATCAACCAGTAGCTCCATAAAACTTACTTGGCCAATGATAATTAGTGGACTAATGTTAGCAAGTCTTAGTAGGTTCAAATGCAGGTTACTGTGCAGCCTTCACCATGTGGCTCTGATATCTTATTGCACACCTTAAAAAGGCACTACCTTTACCAGATGAAAGGCTGTGCAGTGAGGATGTGCAAATCTCATCTTGCTACAGCAAAGAGTTGTGATGTGTGAGTTTTTAGTCAGTTAGGTGTGACCAGTACTTGAGAGCGCTGTTACATAATCTGAGGTTGATTTACCACGAGCAGGATGTGGACTCATTTAGATTTTTTATTTTTTTTTGCATAGAGCTGCTCCTCCAAGTGAATGGACTGAACTTCTTTGTCTTTGTCTTTGATGAAATTAGTAGCTTCAAAGGGTGAAGCTCCTTAATTATCACAGAGAACTCGATTTTCAGGTGAACTGTATTTACTAGTACAGTCACCATGTATTTAGTAGAAACAACTGTACATCTGCCTATGCGTTCATTAATAAATTGTGCCAGTCATCTGGTAAAATTGGTTTCATCATCACTGACCGTGATGTGATAGTTGGCACCTGACTGACTAGTTCAAGAACTTTTAAATGACTGAGTTTCTTGAATTTTCACAAAAACAGTCACTAGTTTACTCAGCAGTCATGTGAAAAAGAATGTTTTCACAGGATTCTTTGAAATCTTTTGATAAATAAGTACACGCCACAATCCAATAGCATGTAGAATCACCTTTAGATGCATTGACTTGAGGTAATCATTTTCTTACTGACGTAATCAATCTGTCGCATTGTTGAGGAGGATTTTTGTCCTACTCTTCTTTATGTTGCTTCTGTTCATTAAGATTTGTGAGCATTCAAAGAACTCTTAAGGTCCCACCATAGCTTTTTTTGTCAGTGTGAGGTCTGGACTTTGTCTGGGCCATTGCAACACCTTGATTCTTTTCTTTTTCAGCCATTCTGTTTTAGATATTCTCATGTTCTTGAAATCACTGTCCCCTTTAATGAACTAATTTGGGCCGAGCTTTAGCTATCAGACAGATAGCATTACATTTGGCTCTAGAATACTTTGGTACACAGAGGAGCTCACAGTGGGCTTAATGACTGCAAGGTGCCCAAATCCTGTGGCTGCAAAACAAGTCTGAATTATCAGCTGTCCACAACTGTGCTTTAGAATAGAATAGAATAGAACTTTATTGATCTCACAATGGAGAAATTCACTAGTTACAACCGCCTAAAAGTAACACACAGTGAGGTGCAAGAAGTTCACACTTTTACAGTTAATATGGGGTGTTTGCACTAATATGCTGTGTTTGTTTTTCTTCAAACATAAGACTAAGCATTACGCCCAAACCTGCACAAAATTTCTGACGTATGCCAGCATATGGCTCATATGTCCCACATATGCGGGCCATAAGTTGTAGGTAAGTTATGCAATCATTAACACACGTTCACAAATATTACTTGTAAGTTATTCATAAGTCGACATACTTGGAGAGAATGTCTAGCATACCAGAAACGTATTTCTAACCAACAAGTCACATTGAACCTATGTGTAACTTATAGCGAACTTATCTCCAGCACAGATTGATGTATGTAGATGTATTTGATGTGTTCTGGATGACCACAGCACTGACTGAACGTGTTTCTAAGGGCCCTGTCACACCATGAAGATTTAACAAGCTTATGCCGATGCATTCAAATTCCTCTAAAAACACTGGCATACGCAGAACAATGATGTTAAATGGACATATACGCTAGCATACTACTGGCATTCACAACTTGAAGCCCATTTATACCACTCACCTTAAAGGCACCCCATATGCAATTATTTGTTAAAAATTGTTAAAAACATGTTCAGTTCAACTGGATCAAGTCAAATACTTATACAAACAGCAATATGCATTGGACATATGTTTGACATATGTTACACATATGTTAAAAACATGTTAAAGGTTATTAATATCTTTTGGTTATGCTAGACATTATCTCCATGTATTTCGAAATGAGTAACTTGAGTCTCTGATACATGCATAATTATGCATGCTCCTAACACATACAAAACCTCCCTAGAACACAATTGAAATATTTGCAGTTTTTTTCCTATACTGTCATATGCTTGTTAAATCGTCATGGTGTGACAGGGGCTTAACTTACAGCTACTGTATAATGGTGTACGGCAGAGAGTAGGTGTCGGCCACGCCCCCTCTCGCTCTTGCTTTCTTTTGCTCTCCTTCTGGCAGGCTCTTCACTGCACCAGTTCCCTCCAGCTGACAGCAATCTGACTTTTTGCCTGCAGTAACTCCAAGGCTTGAGACTGAGTTCAATCTTTCAGAGACTGTACATATTGCTTCTTGCACGGCACTTAGAGCCTGTGTTGTTTTCTGTTTGGACCTGTTTCAGTGACTCTTTAGCCACTCGCCTTTAGTTTCCCTTTGTAGTGATTGCTGTTATTTCTTTGGAGCCTTTGACAGTGACTGTTGCTGCTAGCCCTTGCGTTGTTGCTTTATGCTTGTGTTTGCCAACCTAGTTTTGTTTTGATTCTTGTCCTTTCATAAGTTTGAAGCTAGCCTCAGTTGTATTGGTTTTCCCTTGGTGTTTTTAATTAAAGCCCTTGTCAATTCACTTTGTTGTGTACCTGCATTTAAGTCAATAACGAAATTAACTGTGAAATTATGACAGTTCTTCGAGTTTTTCTCCGGCATGATGGTGATATTGTACTGTGACGGTGCGACGAATAAGGTCTGACACTGTTCATAAGTTGTGAATGTGGGCAGCACGCTAAGCGTTCTTTGGTATGAGTTATCTATAAGTTATCATAACATTCTATATAAATTGCGAATATGTTATGTATACATCCGTAATTCTTTAAAAATCATCATAGTTCTGTGTATGCCTGCGTTTTACAGACATTTTGATGCTTTGGCATACAGTGGTTAAATTGTGAAGGTGTGACAGGGGCTTTAGGAAGATGTTTTTTGTTTCTAGTCTAATGTTGTTGACTTTTGTGTTCCCCTGGATTTGTCATCATTTTGAGTGTTACCTTGGAAAAGCACTGGCTGTGTATCTGTCTTCATGTTTTTGATTAAACAGTAGATGTGGAATATCAGGAAGCTACCATGGCCAGCGGTCACAGAGCACTTCAAGCCCTGATTTAGAGCCTTTTTGCCCTATTGCCTGAAGCTCTTATTGCAGCAGCCTACTTCAGAGTCTGTGAACTTCCCAGCAGAAATTTCCACCTCAGACCTTTCAGTACCTTCCTTGAGATGGTAGTGTAGCTCAAGCTTACATTCTTTACCATTCTTCTCTCCTGCTACCCAGCCTGGACTCACTGCGCAGCACACTGGGTGGTCTCCATACCTGTTCCTGCGTCAGCGTCAGACAAGTTAACACCAGCGACTTCTGGCTACCTTACCTTTCACATGCTTGCTGATGTGTAAGCCAGTGTCTCTCCAGCACCAGGGTCCGCATTCTCCAAGCATCACCCCATTGTCTGAGCTTCCCAGTGCCTCTCTTGTGTCAGTGTGTGTGCTCCCCCTGCTCTACTGTCAAGTTCCAGATTCATTGGTGCCCTCTGCCTTCCAAGTTACAGGATCAGAGTCTGACTCCTCTTCCCAAGTTCCATAGTCAAAGTCTGCCTCCACCTCCCAAATTTCAAAATAAAAGCCATACCCCACCACCCAAATTCCAGTGCCAGTTCCTGACTTCAGCTGCCAAGTTACAGAGTCACAGTTACAGCTTCCGCTTCTTCCCCGTTCCAGTTCCATGACTGCTTGGCCTCACTAGAGCATCTGGTTCTGCATTACCGGATGCCTCCTCAGTGTCTGTTTCTGCACTAGAGCTGCCAGATACAACTTAGCTTCTTCAACAGTTGGATTTTGCATTCAGCACCAGATTTCTGTTCAGCATCCACTGGGGTTCATCAAAATCTGTAAGCTTAACCACCCCAATTTGCCATGCCAAAGGTACGGTCCCCAATTTTCACACGACACTGAAGAGACGTGTCAACCAGGAGAGCCCTACAACATCCAGAGCCTTGAGGTACTCAGGGCATATCTCATCCACACCCAGGGTCCTGCCACAGAAGAGTTTTTCAACAACTTCTGCAACCTCAGTTCCAGTGATGGGCAAGTCAACCCCCTTGTCCTCATGCTCTGCTTCAATTATGGAAGACGTGTCAGTGGGATTGAGGCGATCCTCAAAGTATTCCTTCCACCGCCTGGCAATATCTTCAGTTGAGGTCAGCAGCCCACCATCCACACCATACACAGTGTGAACAGGGAGACGCTTTCCCTTGCTGAGTTGTTCATCAAAATCTCTTCGAGGCCGACCGGAAGTCTTGCTTCATGGTCTCACCGAACTCCTCCCACACTCGAGTTTTTGCCTCGGCAACCACCCCAGCCACACTCCGCTTAGCCTGCCGGTACAGCTCAGCTGCTTCAGGGGTCCCACGAGCTAACCAAGCTAGGTAGGACTCCTTTGTCAGCTTAATGGCCCCCCTCACACCATTTGGTTCAGAGGTTGCCATCAGGAGAAGCACCGACAACATTACGACCACAGCTCCGAGCAGCCACTTCAGCAATGGAGGTATATTTGGCCATTTTTGACTCCTTTTGATTTTGCCTTTGTATTTCACTTTTAAAATGGTTCACGCTGGCTTTTTTGATGTCATTTTTTTTCAGCACAGCCTCACTTTGCAAATTAACAGTGATTTTTTTTCATTTGGACATGCTTTATTAACACAGTAGACCCAAAATCACAAAACAACCCCTCAAAATTCGAGTAGGAAAAAGTTGGGTTTTTTTTACTATAAAAATCACAAACATGTTCAATGAACCATTTATATAACTTCAAATGAACATTTAAAGTGTAATTTAAAAAAAAAATGCATAAAGTTAGCAAAAAACAAAGATACTGTATGTACTCCTCACTTTTCAGAGTTTTATTTGTAAAAATAAAATAAAATGAAAACATGAAACATTTTTCTTCCACTTTATAATTATACACTACTTTGTGTTGGTTTGTCACATAAAATCCCGATAAAATACATTTACACTTCTTGTTGTCACATGACAAAATGTTAATTAATTTTAGAAACTTCACAAGTAAAAACAAGTCTACCAGTTGTAAGTTTTCCATGTCTACTAGAACATGAAGGCCTTTGTAGTTTGTGGTCATGATGCAGGAAGCTGCAGGCTGAGTTTCCACCACTAATTATAAAGCTATAGTTCCAGCACTGATGCAGACAGTGCTGTTGTGTTACCACAGGAAAGCAACAGACAATAGCCAGATGGGGCACAAATAAACAACTAAAACAAACCTACATTGAAATCACAACTGAAACAATGCATACTTCATTCACTTTGTCACTAACAAAATGTTCTTGCTCCAATATCAAGTACCAGAGGCAATATATGTAGTATCACCATCAATAATATTAAATTTTAAATTATTACAGCAAATGGTATCTCCTCAATGATGAAACACTGAGAACCTGTCCTTACTGGATTCTGCTCTATTTATTGTTATTTCTTATACAAACACTAGAAATTGAGCTATACACAAACGAGAATCACACAGGATCGTTTTTCCATCAGGATTTACCATAGAAGATGTGTCCCTGTAGTGTAGTGGTTTACACATTCATCTTACAAGCAAAAAGTGCTTGGTTCGATTCCAGATGGGGAAACAAGTCCCTCTTACTATGGAGATTTGTGTCAGGAAGGGCAGTTTTTGGGGTTGAGGTCAGGACTCTGTGCAGGCCAGTCAATTTTGTCTACAGCAAACTCATACAACCATGCCTTGATGGATCTTGCTTTGTGCAAGTCACTTAGTCAGGCAGGTAATGTTCTTCTGGCATTCAGCAGAACACATTTCCACTACTCCAGTTCAGTGGCTTCATTCTTCACGCCACTCTCTGATGCTTGGCATTGTGCTTGGTGATGTAAGACTTGCATGCAGTTGCTCAGCCATGAAAACCCATGCCATGAAGCTCCAGACACATGGTTTTTCTGCTGAAGTCAGTGAGGAGGGAGGTTTGGAACTCTGCAGTGACTTTCATGCACTGTGCGCCTTAGCACACAGAGACACTGCTCTGTAATTTACAGTAGCCTCCCTCATTCTGGCTGACTTCCTAAACACTTCCCCTTTACAGAACTAGTTGATCATGGAATATCTAGGAGTGAAGAAATTTCCCAAAGAAACTTGTTGCAAGGGTTCCATCCTGTTACAGTACAACACTTGAATTCATTCAGAAAAATATATTCTTTCACAAATGTTTGTAAAGGCAGACTGCATGACTGGCTCCTTATTTTTTTCTACATATGTGGCAATGGGACTGAATTAAGTGATGAAGAGGTGTGGCTCAATACTTTTGTCCAGGTTGTGTATTACTTAATTGGAATTTTTTTTGCAATATTTTTTTGATTTTTAACCTTTTATTTAACAAGCCCCTTAAAGAGTGAACAAGTCCACTCGAATTTTTTATTTGTTTAATGCCACACAAAAAGACATTTCAATTTAAGATTAAATACCTGTTGTCTTTCAGTTAGTCCTTTTTTAAACTGCCTTTTTTTTTACAGAATAACTTTAAAAATCTTACTTTAAGCTTGTATATATGATGCACATATTTGTTTCTTTCTGCTAAGACAGAATGCAAAACATCTAAATTTTAACTTTAAAAGTTCCATTGTAAGATAATTAAATACCATCTTGTGTACTGTGGTTTGGGATAAGTAATTATTTTTAAAAAAATTAATTTTTACATATGAATTCTATTAGTATCAAAAGACTTATTTAAAAACCTTACCTTGGATTTTTAAATGATTCCACTGAAAAATTACTCACTACCCACTGATGGACTCTTTAAAGAAATACAGCCCAGAGTTCGAGGAATCCACTTTTTTTATCTTGACAATCAATAAAGAGATGTCGGATGTCATGTTATATCCTCCTTTTCAAAATCCATCACAGAAATAAACCACAGCTGAACACAGATGTAGCCAATGTTGGGTCTGCTGGTGAGTTTGAACCAAAATATGTGAGCTGAAGTTGGAGCACTGCAGTGTGACTTCTTCACTAGGCTGAATCTCCACAGTGTAAAACTCGTAGGGTGAGACAAAGATCCAACCTGAAACAAACCAGTGATGTATTAAAAATGTCACACAATACTCAGAATTTAACAAAAAACATTCAAGCTTTATTTGCTGTTGGTTTGCTGTATGGATGACATGTTAACAATTGCATTTAAAAGAGAAAACAGAACAAAAAAGGGCTTTGCATACTTACAGAGAAATGCTGTTAAAGTCAGGCTCATCATGATGCAATCAGAAGGACTGCAGCTCTGAACTGTGCTCCAGTTACAGTGGGGCTCTATTTTTAAAAAAAAGGCAGGTTGTTCCTGATTGGTCAATCTAACTAAATGCTGTCAGAAAAATGGGTGTTGCTGTCACAAGGAGAAGGAGAAAGAAATGTACAATGTTACTATCTTGTACTGTTTCAGGAAATTGAAAAAAAAATTACAAAAAATAATCTTGGGTATCTTTAACTTCCAAGTTGTTTATTTTTAGGCTAAATCATGCATTATTACTCTGTAAACAATAAAGACTACTGATAGAAAACTGCTTTGATCATTAGACTGCTGCTGGCATGGAACAATATACTGCTGGTAACAACAGGTTGAGGTAAATAATAATTCACAAATCTTTCTTCTCAGCACAAAATATTATGAAAGTGTTTGCCTCAGAATGCACTGTGTCCTTGTGATTTTGGCTACTTATAGCACCATATCAAACTCCTGTGACTGTAAGAATCAACAATTTCTTCTACTTTTTACTTTATTTTAGATCACACCATTTTCAACTTAATTTTGTTCATTCAAAAACACTACGTGTACATTACTCATCCCCTCACTGCTACTGTTCCTCCTACATTTCTTAAGTCTCCAGCAGTTCAGTTATGGTGAGCTTTTGTCCTCTGGAGCATCAGCTCTGGTGTTGTAGCCCAATAATCCAATGTTTGATCAGCGCATACTCTTACGAGGATGTCACTTAACGCTGTTTTGCCGTGATACCTTGTTGTTATTTTTCAATACCAGAGATAATGCCCCCATTTTAAAGATTCTACATAGTCCTCTAGGAAATGGAAAAAGTGGGAATAACGTACACGTTAGTATTCTTACTGTTTAAGTTACCTTATACAGACTTTTTACCTTTGCTTTCACTCAATGGTTAGGTTTGTGCTGGAAAAACAGCTTGGTTAGGTTTGAGCCAGACATGTCCAAAGTCCAGCCCAGGGACTGGAGGTCAGATCTCATACAGCGTGTAACTCTGTAACTTTTATTTATGGCCCAACAGCACTGTCAAACAAAATTAATAAATTATACAAGATCAAAATGCAATTGCTTATGGTTGCAGCACCATGTGATCGATATTAAAAGAGTTCCAGTCAGGATTCAGAGTTCATCACGGCACAGAAACGGCACTAGTAAAGGTTACCAATGATCTTATGACTTCTGACAGTGGACCCATCTCTGTACTTGTTATTCTAGAGCTCAGTCGACCACGTTTTACTGCAGAGGCTAGATTACTCTGTTGGTATTAAAGGGAATGGATTACACTGGTGTGAATCTTATTTATTGGACAAATCAAAGTTTTGTGCATGTGAACAAGGAGTCTTCCTCACATACAATAGTTAGTAACGGAGTCCCACAGGTTCTGTGCTGAGACCAATATTCTTTACATTATACATGGTTCCCTTAGGCAATATTATTGGAAACCACTGCATACATATGCATTGTTATGCAGATGATACCCAGCTATATTTATCCATGAAGCCAGATGACACAAATCAACTAGTTGAACGATAGGCATGTTGTGAAGACATAAAGACCTGGATGGCCAGTAATATTTTACTTTTAAATTCAGACAAAACTGAAGTTATTGTTTTTGGCCCGAAAAACCTCAGAAACACTCTTTCTGAAAAGATATTTACTCTGGACAGCATTAATTTTGCCTCCAATGACACTGTGAGGAATCTTGAAGTAATTTTTGACCAGAATATGTCCTTTAATGCTCACATTAAACACATACATAGGGTTGCCTTTTTTCACCTCTGCAATATGACTAAAATTAAAAACATCCTGTCTCAGAGTGAAGCTAAAAAGCCTTCAGCTAATAAGCCCCTCTCCAGTGGAACCAGCTCCCAGTTTAAATTCATGAGACAGACACCCTATCTGCATTTAAGTCAATTCAATTCAATTCAATTCAATTCAAAAACTTTATTTGTCCCCAAGGGGCAATTCAAGGCACAGACAGCAGTTTACACAGAGTAGCATAATGAAAGAATTAGCATAAAGAAAAAATTTGAGTCTGTATTTACACACGAAAAAGAAAATGGCGAAAGTGGTGTGACAATGAGAAAAACAACATGGCAGAAATGTATTACTGACTGTTGAAAAACAGAGTACTATGTACAGTATGTACAGTATGATATTAACAGTATTTACATATTGTGCAGCTTTGCATGAAATAAATTATACATTGTACATAATGTGCTGTAAGTAAAGTGAGTGAGTCCAGTGTAAACAGGAGCAGGTGGGGGTTAAGTAGGGAGGAGCTAGGGGAGTGAAAAGGGGGGTTTAGGAATTAAGGAGCTGAACCACCCTGGGAACAAAGGTAGTTCTTCTCCTCTGTGTCCTGCATCTCGGGCAGCGGAGCCGTCTTCCAGACAGAACCACTCAAACACAGGGAATAAAGCGTGTGAGGGATCCTGTAGGATCCTGCGTGCTTTCTTCAAGGTCTGCTGCTTGCACATGCTGATAATAATCTAAGAGTGAGACAATAATTTTGGAGCAGACCTTAACCGTGTTTTGTAGGTGGTTTCTGTGATGAAGACTGGTTAAATGGAGCCAGCAGATTATAGAGAACGTGATGATGCTCTCTATAAAAGAGTAGTAAAATGTTCTTAAGATGTTCCTGCTTACTCTAAAAGAGTTGAGCTTCCACAGTAGGTACTACCGCTGCTGGGATCTTCTGAGCATCTCTTCAGTGTTTAAAGTGAAGCTGAGAGTGTGGTCAAATATTGTTCCCAAGTATTTATACTCCTCCACCATCTCTACTGTCTTCCCATGTATTGTGCTGACAGCTGTAGTGGCCAGCTTCCTCTGTTTTGTAGAGAAAGTGATTACCATCTCCTTGGTCTTCTTCACGTTTAGCTCCAGTGCAGAGTTGTCACACCACTCCACAAACTCATGGAATACTGAGCTGTGCTGGTGAGGAGAACCAGAAAGCAAAGACAAGAGAACAGTATCATCGGCGAACTTGATCAGGTAAATGTCAGGGTGGGAGGATCTGCAATCATCGGTATACAGGATGAAGATAAGATAAGATAAGATAAGATAAGATAAGATAAGATAAGACTTTATTGATCCCAAGGCGGGGAAATTTGTGCGTTACCATAGCTCGGTACAGATAGCAGAAGAATACAAGGAGTATGCCAATAAAATCAAAAATACAGAATAAATAAGATAATAAGATAATAAGAGCAGTGGTGAGAGGACACAGCCCTGAGGGGAGCCAGAGGAGGTGAAGGAGAGGTCGGAGTAGCTGTTATTGACCAGGACTTTCTGCGATCTATTGGTCAGGAAATTGATAATCCACAGAATTAGAGGGTCATCCAGGTGGAAGCGGGTGGAGAGTTTCTCCTCTAGGATGTGGGGCTGCAGGGTGTTGAATGCGGAAGAGAAATCAGCAAACAGTAGTCTAGCAGTGGTGTTGGGCTGATCCAAATGTTTATGCACAGAGTCCATGATGAAGATTTTTGCATCATCCACCCCCCCTTTCAGCACGATACGCGAACTGGAGGGGGTCCATCAGTGGCTTGGTTGCCTTTATAATGTAGTCCTTTATGACCCTCTCTGTGGCCTTCATCACAAGGGAGGTGAGAGCCACGGGTCCGAGGTCATTCAATGCTTTTACACAGCTCTTCTTGGAAATGGGGGCTGCTGTGGAGAGTTTCCATAGTTGGGGTACTAAGCCACTGTCCATAGATCTTTGAAACAGCAGCCGGAACACTCCCCCTAGCTGCTCTGCACAGCACCGCAGGACACAGCCACTGATGCTGTCAGGACCAGGTGTGGTGTTAAGATTAGGCTTCAAGCTTTCTTTTTGATAAAGGTTATAGTTAGGGCTTAGTTATGCCGCATTAAGTTTAGGCTGCTGGGAGGCTTCTTATGATGTGCTGGGCATTTCTTCTCCACCCACCTCTTTTCACTCCCCATGCATTCATTGTGACTGCTGCATGTCATTAAATTTTGTCTTCTCTCTTCCGTGTTCTGACTCTCTTTGCTTTGCTTTCTCTCTTCTCTTTCCCATAACTCGTAACTGGTTGAGGCAAATGGCTCCCCCTAACTGAGCCTTGTTCTGCCAGAGGTCTCTCTTCCTTCTTACATTCACCAAGTGCTTGCTCGTAAGGGATTGTCTGATAGCGGTTTTCATTTTCTTTAATACTGTAGGGTATTTACCTTATAGTTTAAAAAAAATTGAGGCCATTTTTGTTGTGAATTGGTGCTATATAAATTAAGCTGAATTGAATTGAACTGCACTGGGTAATTTATACCACTTGGTGGCTGTAGAAATGAGAAAAGCTGATAGCGAGGATGCCTCTTCCAGGAGAGATGGAAATTGCAATATTGTTTCAATGAAAACCGAAACAATTGTGCCCAGTTTGCCAACAGAGTATCGCGGTGACAGACAAAACAGACATGCTGATGCATATGACAAATTAACAGGGAGTAACAGTGCTGAAAAAGTAAAGCAACTCAAAGCTGGCTTGTAATCAGAACAGTGGTAAATTCATTCAGGCCTGTAGTTTGAATGAAAGTACAATCAAATGAAATGGCCATGTTAACCACTAAACATGGCAAACATTTTATGGAAGATGAGTCTATCAAAGACTATCATAAAAATGGTAGAGTACATCAGAATCAACACTTTACTAATCCCCCTGGGGAAATTACTTTGGGTAAAGTAGGTAAAGTATGTTGGGCTTTTTACACCTGAGCCTTACTGGCTCATCAGGCTGGAGCTTATCCTGGTTTCTGAAGTATAAAGCAACTTAGGAGTTAAACTCCTCCTGGATAGAACGCTAGTCCATCGCAGGTTACCTTCCCAGTATTTTTACTGGTACCCATTTCTATTGCTGCGTGGACAGAGGCACACTTGCAGTTGGGACCTTGCCCAAGGATCTTGGCATGGTGGAGGTCTGACGGGGATTCAAGCTCACGAGCTCTCAGTCATGAGCTCGGCACCTTAACCATTACACCACTGCTCCACTCAGAGAACATTTGCCATGAGAGATATGTATGTACCATTCCAAAACAACATTAAAGGGACTATTGGCCCTTGGACACTTTCCCATTATTAAATCTCTCATTTGCTAAAAAAAGTTTGGGCATCCCTTGTTTAGGCACGAAAAAACTATAACATACAGACAAACGTATTGGGCAAAACCTCTTCATCATTAAATTCAGATATTTCATTCAGTCCCATGGCCAAGGTTTATGAAATAAAACAGCTAGGCATGCAGTCTACCTTTAGAAACATTTGTGAAAGAATGGGTGATTCTAAAGTGCTCACTGAATTCCAGTGTGGAACTGTTATAGGATGGCACCGCTGCAAAAAATCAGTTCAAAGTCTTAAAGTGGAAGTGCTTAGGAACCACAGCAGCTCAGACACACAGAATCTACTTCAGAGCACAGTGAATCTGATGGCTCATTTGTGATTCAGAAAAAGAAGGATCCATTTCTGAGCTGCAGTTAAAGGAACCTTTAAAAATGAGACAGATATTCATGAGGAAACATTTGGTCTTACTTTTATTGACATGTTTATATTCAATAAATGGTTTAATCAATAAATAATTGACATGAAATAGATTGCATTTGAATTGTTTTCTGATTTGAGTGATTTCTGCTTATTCTTTGTAGATCAGTAGATGCAGGAATAGACGAGACACTAATGTGTTCTTGCGCTGCTGGGGAAGTCTGCTGAAGACTGTTAAATACACATGCTATTTTGTTGGAAAGTTCGACCCAAGAGATCAACATTGAACAGAGTTTTACAGAGTCTGCGGTGTTGCAGGGCAACATAACTTTATTACAATATCAAGGAAATTCACATTTTCATTGAACTGGTTTGAGAAGGTATATTACTGGATTTCGCCGGGATTTCCACCTGAACCTCTCAGCAGTTTTTATTAGATGCCACCAGTTATTCTGTAAATGCAGTTTTTATGTCTTGGCAAGCATTACAATTGAAGTTAATTGAAGTACATTCCCAAAAAATAACTTCCCAAAAAAAGTCTGGAGGTTCTGCAGGCGTCACTGAATGAAAAGGTGTACTTACAGAAGGACTTTACAGTACACAAACAAATAAATCAGTAGTCTGAAAGTAGATGTTGAGTCTTGCCTGAAATATGTTTTTGATATAGTACCTAATGTTTTGCAGTGCTTTAAGAAAGCCTCTCAGATAGACTTTGAGAATTACAATGGTGTTAGACCACAGTGTGCAGCTTCCTGTTAAAAACAAATGATCTGAATCTTTCTTGCCATTACACTTCAGCAGAACCCCCCACTCACTCTCTATATAAATATAATGCGGGCTCTCCCTTGATGTTCTCACTGGCTCCTCCAATCACTCTGTTTCAATCTCAGATAAAGATCAATCTGTGTGAGAGAGGGTCTGACCACTAAAACAAACAGAGACAGTGATTATAACTGTGTATCTATTTTTATTAATACAAATTGATGTTCTTAAGGTAGTTTAACTCTTCCCTTCCTGAACAAACTGTACAAAACCCCACAAGTTCCACTGTGTACTGCTGTTTCAGTTGTTTTTGGTCTATCTTGCAGCAGCGTACACCACGTTTGGCTCCAGCTCCCTCTGTGGTGCAGGCCTTCTAATACTTCCCTTGGGATAGAAATTCAGTGCTGCATAGTTCACAGCATCAGAGTCCATGTTCTGTAAGTGAAAACATTCAAAGTCATAAATCTTACAGGCTTACATGTCAACCTGTTAAGATCCATGAGGACACTGGTAACCCACACAGGGTTAACGGTAGGGTTGAGGTTTGGAAACACCCAAATGCAATAAAATAGCGATCAGAGCTAAAACAAAAGCAGATTTCATTTGAAAGGCAACATCTTCTAGAAAAGTTACCTATTCAATGTGAATAAAAAGCAGAAACTAATCTAAGAAGAGTCGCTGATTACTGCTAGATGATATAAGATTAAATATGAAAATTTTACAATATATACAATTATTCATTATCTTAGATTAAATATTTACCTCATTATGTTGTAGATTCTGTCTCTCACCTTTAGCTAAACCAGAAACAGGACATTTGTCAGCGAATCGTTGAAAATATTTGCATGTCTGATTTAAATAAAAATGTGTAAATACCTGTATAAAATGCCCCAATTCTGACAACAAGGCAAGTGATGACCAGTAGAAGAAACAAAATTAAACTGCCCAGAATCACACTTGTAGGAGTTTCGATATCATCTTCTACAAAAATAAAATTAAAAAAAGAATAAAACAAAACAATAAACCTTCATAGCTATAGTGTTTCTGACTTTTATCGTTTACTCAAAATAATACATCTTGCTTCTTTTTAGTCAAAATACAGAAAATTCAAAAACAATCTTACCTTGAACATTTAAATATGTTGCACTTAAACTATTTAACTTTATATTGTCAAACTCTCCACAGAAATATAGCCCAGAATCAGAAAAATCCACTTGCTTGACCTCAAGATATATCTCTGAGGTGTTGGCTTTCATGTTAAATTTTTCATTTTGGAATCCTTCAAAGAAAGTAGCTTTTCCAGCAGACCCGGCTATAGTCGAGATGCGTGTGGCGTTGGAACTGTTGGTCAGTTTGAACCAGTAAATGTGACTGACAAAACTGCTGAAATAGGGGCACTGCAGGGTGACATCTTTGCCAGGCTGAACCTGCACAGTGTAAAACTGTGTGAGCGAGGAAGAGATGCAATCTGGAACAAACAAGCATTCATTATCTTCAAAGTTCAACAGGAATCAAACAAGATCTAAATTGTGTTCATATTGAACTGTCTGCAAGACATATTTCTGCTGGATTACTGAACAGAAGCAACTTTTGTGTGAGAAAAAAGTTACAGGTATACTTACTGAAAGCGCAGAGCAAATATAGCATCAAGTTAAAGTTCACCATCGTGTGAACGAGCACTGCAATGTTACTTACTGAACTGTGCTCCAGTAAACCTGTGCTCTCAGAGTAAAGAGGTGGGCTGTTCTTTTCTTTGTACAGTTGCTCAGACTCACAGCGCCAGTGCTTTTAAGAGAATAGTTTAAACTGAAAGCTTTAAGAAAGACATCAATATGATCATGTTTGATATTGTAGATAATCTAGGTAGGTTTACAAACGACTGTATAACTTTGTACAGTATTAGATATTCTTTTTCTTGACCATTTCATGCTTTAAATAAAGGAATATGTATTTTTCAGACTAGTTTGTAAGAGAATTTTTGTGGCTGTTCATATTACATGACACATACCATGCACAGATATTATTAATAATTATATATGTTATGAAACCAGTAGCTCAATAAAGTGCACTCTGGCATGAATCTGTGCACTTTGCAAGCTGATGGCCTAATGATATTAATAGAAACAATTGGCCAATGATAATTGGTAGATTAATGTTAGCAAGTAGGTTCATATGCAGGTTACTGTGTGGCCTTTGCCATGTGGTTTTAATACCTTATTACACACCTTAAAAATACACTACCTTCAGCAGATGAGATGCTCTGTAGTAAGGTCATGCAAGTGTCTCTTCAGTTCAGCAGAGAGTTGTGGTGTGTGAGTGTTCAATAAGCTCTACCACGAGCAGGATGTGCACTCTTTAGATTTGTTTTGCATACAAGAACACCTACACTCAGCTGCTCAAGATCACGAAGAGCACCATTGTCAGGTGAACTGTAATTACCAGTACAGCCACAAGAGCTTATTAGAAACAGCTGTTACATCTGTCTATTTGTGCAGTAATAAAATTTGCCAATCATCTGGTAAAAATGGTTTCAGTAACATTTACCATAGCATGATTGTTGGCACCTGACTGACTAAAACTTTCAGAACTGCAGAGTTTCTTGAATTTTCACCATTGCTAGTCTGCTCGGCAGTCATGTGGAAAAGAAAGCTGGTGTGTTTGGAATCACTGTGCACTTGAATGAACTCATTTGGGCCAAGCTTTTGCTACCAGACAGATGGAGTCACATTTGACTCTAGAATGCTTTGGTATGCAGAGGAGTTCATGCAGTAACTACGGGAAAGAGTTGCTGAAGCTAGATTAAGAAGAGGTGGTGATCAGGGAGCAACAATATGACTTAATGCAGCAAAACAGTAATACAGATGCAATGTTTGCTTAGAGAGTGCTGATGGAGAAGTACTGAGAAGGTCAGAAGGAGTTGAACTGTGTCTTTGTGGATCTAGAGAAAGCATATGCTGGCACAGCATGAGGACAGCAAGACAGTGGTGAGGTGCGCAGCAGTGTAATGATGGCTTCCATTCTTCTTCTTCTTCTTCTTCTTCTTCTTCTTCTTTCGGGTGCTCCTGTTAGGGGTCGCCACAGCGGATCATCTGCCTCCATCTCATCCTATCCCTTGCATCCTCTTCCCTCACACCAACCCTCTGCATGTCCTCCTCCACTACATCCATCAACCTTCTCTGTGGTCTTCCTCTTCTCCTCCTGCCTGGCAGCTCCATCTTCAACATCCTTTGTCCAATATATCCACTATCCCTCCTCTGAACATGTGCAAACCATCTCAGCCTCGCCTCTCTGACTTTGTCTCCAAACTTCTCAACATGAGCT
>VUQH01085590.1:0-14573 GCA_015106775.1 Etroplus canarensis | reverse complement strand
GACCAACCAATGAGCACACGACAAGAGGACAGGGCACAGCTGGGACAATTAAGACAGGAGAAACACAACAGGGACAACCAATGAGAGAACGACAAGTAGACAGGGGCGTAACTAAAGCACACGAGACCGGGGGAACAAAACAAGTACTAGACAGACTACCAAAATAAGACAAGACTTGACGCAGACAGAGACGAAGATCACTAACAAAGGAAACAGGCAAGGCATGGGGCAAAAAGGGAGTAAACAGAACTCAAAACCAAAAACAAAAACCCAAACCGAAATACGGACCATGACACACTGGAGAGGTTTGCAGCCAAGTGAGGTGGCTGAGATGAGAATTATCTCCTCCAAGTGTGAGACTATGATTCTCAGCCAGAAATTGGTGGCATATCCACTCTGGATTGGAAATGAGTTTCTGTGCAAGGTAGAGTAGTTCAAGTACTATATCTGGGGTATTGATCATGAGTGAAGGAAGGAGGGAGCAGAAGACTGACAGATGTATTGTTACAGCTATCATGGCTGAAGAGAGAGCTGGGAATAAAAGTGAATGGCCGCAAAATGTGGCTAGTGGCCAAAACAATGAGATCAGAGACAAGTAGCAAACATAAGTTTCCTCCAAAGGATGACTGGACTCACCCTTACCGAGAGGGTGTGTGGAGCTTGATCATTTTGGATGGGCTCAGAGTAGAGATGCTTCTCCTCCATATCAAACGAAGTCAGTTGAGGTGGTTCAGGCATCTGACTGCCTCCTGTACACCTCCTATGTGAGGCATTTCAGCATGTCCAACTGGGAAGAGGCTCTGGGGTAGACTCAGGACACCCTGGAGAGATTATGTCTTTAGGGTGACGTGAGAACACCTTGGTGGCTCCCCTAGAAGGGCTGGAAGAGGTGGCTAGGGAGAGGGAGTTCTGGGCATCTGTGCTTAGACTGCTGGCCCTATGAACTGGACCTAGAAAAGCAGCAGAAAATGGATGCATGGGTGATTCAGTAATGAAATCCAGAATAAGGAAGATTAGTTTTGAGAAGTATTTCTAGTCAGAAGTCTAATACTGACTCTCTGTTAGCTCCACTGGGCTGAGGTACACAGTGGATAATTTAAGGTAAATGATAAAAACCAAAAATGTCCCCAAGCAATACAAGAGGGTCTAAAGACTATATGAAAATTACTCAAACACATCCAAAGTTAAACCAAGAAAAAATACCACAGTAGGTAAAATTTCAATAAACAAGGCACAAAATAAATATTTATTGAATATAAAATGGATTATTAATTTCATTCACTATAACTTTCATTTAAAAATTGCTACAATGCACTGTCTCAGTGCCGAGTTCTCTTAAATCTTCCTGTATGCGATTGCCTCTAGCATGAAAAAAAAGCAAGTGGAAACTAATTTGAACAAATTGTTCCACCTGAAGCTAGAGGTCAGACATTTAGAACACTGCATGGTGTTTTGGCAGTTACTTCCTGGTGAAGGCAAAATAGAAGCCTTAATGAGTTATTTGGCTTTCAATAGGCCATCTCTCTAGCCCTCTTCTTTAGCGACTCCACCACTATACACAATGGGTGCACACAACAGGAAAGACGTGCAAGTCATCAATGAGCATGCTTGGTCGCCTATTTCTGTTAGCCATGTTAACCCTTCTAAATGCTTCTGGGAGGTAATTACGTACTTCCCAGTTGCTCTCAGTACTCTGCAGGGATTTGTCAGTTACATCACATGTCAGCAGGTGCAGGTATTCTGACAATTAGAAAGCAAATGGGCAGTTTCACAAAAATACATGCAAATGCTGACTATACATAGTTCCCACAGACACGTCACAACATACGAGTGGCCACCATTGCTATAAGCAAGCTGCAGGCAGGTGTGCATTCAGGACACTTGAGGAAATGTCACCAACCCAACCATTAACAAACTGATTGTATGCCTCCAGTGACTTGTAGGCCTGGAAATGCTCAATGGTATAAAAGCTGCGTGCCAACACAAGATAATGGTGCACGTCTTAGACCCCCATTCGACCTCCATTCTACTGGAGCCATAATAGCGCCGATTATGGCGATCCGTGCTGATTTAGTGTTCCAGATCAAAACGGCACAAAACGGCTGAAAATTGGATTCCCAAAGATCCGTTGCCATCATATTCCCGTCAAAAGGCTGGCGTTCACGTTGTAACCCCAGCGCGTTGCCGTGGCATTCAGGATGCACTCATGATGTATTCTCTTTTGATGTTGATATCTTTTGGCATCATTGTCCCGGATCATGTCGTTTTGACCCACTATTATTGGCAATACCAGGACTATGCCAGGAATGCAACGGGAATTGCACGTGATAAAGGGCAGTTCACCGCCAAACGTCTTTCATCGTCATAGTCTTGAATTGGTGGCAATGCTGAAACTTCATGGTTCAGCTTTTCCTTTGCTAACGAGTATGGATCCACACCTATTACGCCGATTTTCTCATCGTATCTCTTTCCATCCTCCATACTTAATGATTCTGCATGGTCTTTCTCCTTTTGCCTTTCCATGATTTTGATCACAAGTCGAATCTGACATCAAAGCAGTTTAAAATTTGCGGAGGCGATAAACAGCAGTGTGTGTAAACAAGTACAGCTTGCCAACAAAGATGGTGTCGCTAAGGAGGTCAGGTGACCAAAAAATGTGTCTGTGGGAACTGTGTATTGCTGTGTGGTTGTGTTGCCTTGGCTAATTAGTTGAGTTGCACTTTACATTTATGGCTGTCTTGACACATTTAATATTCTCTCACCAGCCACTTCATTAGATAAACCCCCTTTTAACTTCAAAAATCCCTTAATTCTTCAGTGCATAGATTCAACAAGTTGTTGGAAATATTCCTCAGAGTTTTTAGTCTATATTGTCATGACAGCATCAAACTGTTGCTGGAGATTTGTTAGCTGCACATCCATGACCCAAACATACCTTTGTTGGATTGAGATCCAGTGACTGTGGAGGCCATTTGAATACAGTGAACATGTTGCCATGTTTAAGAAACCATTTGAGATGATTTGAGCTTTGTGACATGGTACAGTGTCCTGCTGGATGCAACCATGAGTCTGAACCATTTATACAAGGCAGAATGGATCCATGTTTTCTTGTTTATACCAAATTATCACCGTGACTATCTGAATGTCGCAGCAGAATTTGAGTCTCATCAGAGCAGGCATTCTCAAAATTCTATTGTCCAATTTTGGTGAGCCGCATCTGAAAAGAGTGGCACCCTGTTCTGCTGATTCAAGGTTCAACATGTGTGTTTAGAGATGCTCTTTTGCATAATGTGGTTCTAAGGAGTTACTATTTATCTTGTTGCCTTCCTGTTGGCTCAAGCCATTCTCCTCTGACCTCTGGCATCAACAAAGCGTTTTCGCCCAGAGAACTGCCACTCACTGGATATTTTCTCTTTTTTGGACTATCCTCTGTAAGCCCAACAAATATTTGTATGGAAAAATCCCAGTTTTGCATTTTTTTAATCATTTCTTCATTTGTGGTATTTTTTTAGTGAGATCTTTTCATCTTTCACCCCCAAATTCCAATCAGTCCATTCTTGAGTCCAAATGAAAGTTTGTATCAAATATGAAGAAATAACACTGAAGAATGCAACATCCTGAAGTGCATCAGTTTCTTTCTGCCACCAAGTAAATTAAAATTATGATATATATATAATTTGTGTTCTCATTTTTATTTTTAGTGGATATTAGGTCAGCACCCATTGCTCAAGCCCTTTGGAGTTGAGCAAGCCTGCTTTTTTGTTTTGTAAATTTGAAAAAATCCCATCAAGTCAGCACGATGGTGCAGTAGATAGCGCTGTCACCTTCCAGCAATAGCGTTCTTGGTCCTCCCTGTGCCTGCGGAGGTATTTCAACTTCCTGCCACAGTCCAAAGGTATGCATGTCAGGTTAACCAGTGGTTCTAAATTAGCCATGGATGTGAGATACATAAAGTCTTTCATAAGTGTAGAATAAAGCACTGTATATATGGTTACATCTGGCTTGTAGTCAAAAGTGCTTTGAGTGGTCAGTAACGTGAGAAAACTCTTTAAAGTGAGATCATGTTTACAAGAATGAAACAAACAAGTGGAAAGGATGGATGGACAGAGGAGCAACCTGTTGCATAAAAATACAAAAAGAAACTGAGCAAGTAAAACCAGAAGCCAACCAAAAACAGATTGAAATGGATGAAATACATCAGTCATGTAACACTTGCACTACAAACACAGGCAGAATGTGTTTTTTTCCAGCATTGCTAAGACTTTGGCATCACCCATATTCAGGTATGTAAATCATAATGCAATGCACAGACATGGTGCATACAGTGTAGGCTTTGCACTTGCCAGTTTGTGATACATTAACAGTCCCAAAAAGCTGGATTTTGTGTTTACTATCACACTGTCTTAGCCATAGAGCATTCCTCTCTGCTTATTGTGCTGGTTGAGAAAAATTTAAACTGTGACTTACCAAAGAAGCTACACTCTGTGTGTCTCACTTTATATAATTGCCCTGCCCTGGGACAACTTTACTCAGGCTTACAGTAAAGTCCACTTTATTAGAGTGATAATCTCAATCAAAATGAATTTACTCATGTTTCTGCCCTTTTTTTTTATAACTCCCATGAAGCACTGTGTTGGTCTTCAGTTGAAAAGTGTGTGTTGTGAAACTTCTAACAAAACTTAGAACCAGGGTAAAATATATCTATGCTACAGTAGTGTGCAGTGACTTTTAGAGAAAGGCAACTAGAAACTCCACAGATGGGACTGGAACTCAGATAATGCAAAAAGAACTGGCACTCATAATGACAAGAATTATAATAGAAATCAACCAAAATCTAAACCTAACAATAATTAAAAACTTCAAACAATAGAATAACAATAAAACCTAGAGGGAGACCCAAACCCAAATAAACTCAAACTCAACCACAAAACTCTAGGAGCATGGCAAGTGTAAAATAGAACCAAGGAGTTCACACTGGAAGTAAGATGTAATATTTTTAGAGGACTTTCATGTGGCAGTGTCAAATTAGCACTGACATAATTTAGCATGTACAGTCATTTAATAAGACTGCATAGAGTCCTGTGAAAGTACAAGAGCACCCATACTTCTTCCATAGAACCTAATAGAGTGAGTAGCTAGGTGCTTCTAAACAAATGCATGATTAATTCAGTTGTGTGTTAACACAATACCACAGTCATCTCAGGAGTGGATGTTCCAGCAAATTCACGCCACGCCAATGTCAGAGACATTGCAAAATATCCAAGGGCAACTCAAACTCTACAGGCCTTATTTAGCATGTTAAATGTTAAAGTTAATGAATGTAAAATTAGAAAAAGACTGAACAAGTATGATTTATTTGGAAGGGTTACCAGGAGAAAGAACATGACAGCACAGTTTAGGCTTTCGAAGTTGGATCTGAACAAACTACAGGACTTCTGGAACAATGTTGTTTGGATAAATGAGGTCAAAGTGGAGATTGGTTATAGTGCAACACAGCTAAACACAGTATATCAGCACAAATGCCTCAAAGCAACTGTCAAGCATGGTGGTGGAGGGGTGATGATTTAGGCTTCTTTTTTTTTGCAGTCACGGGCCCTGGGCACTGAGTCGACCATTAACTCCTCTATATACCAAAGTATTCTAGAGTCAAATGTTAGGCCATCTGTTCGACAGCTAAAGCTTGGCTGAAAACAGATAAAGTAAAGTATAAAGTGTAAGGAAGAGTGGGCCAAAACTGAAATGAGAGACTAATAAATTCATACAGAGAATGATTACTTCAAGTTACTGGTGCTAAAGGTGGTTCTTGCCTTATGGGGCGTATTTAGTTTTCTAAAGCATGTGCAAAAGACAGGAGGGTTGCAATAGAAGGGTTGTCTATTTTCAAATTATGGCTATTTTTTGGATCTTGACTCACTGACAGTGTTGTCGGAGAGGAGGATGCTGTCCAAGTTAAGGACAATGTTGGACAATCCTTCACACCCTCTCCATGACATGCTGGACAGGCACAGGAGCACGTTCAGCAGCAGACTTATTGTACCAAGATCCATCACAGAACACCACAGGAAATCATTCTTAACTGTGGTCATAAAACTCTTTAATTCCTCCCTGTGACACCGGGACAGTTTAATTTTGTACATATTCACATTGTATATATTACATATTCTATACAGTGTTTAAGTTCAGAGTTATTTATGTTACATATTGCAATTCATAGAGACAGGTTTATTGTTTATTTATTGTAGTCATAATTTTTTGACCTCTCAAATTTGTATCTACTGCCTTTCAAATTTATATGTATTTATATATAACTGAGCTTTTGTAACACAATACAATTTCCCCTCTGGGATTAATAAAATATCCTGACTCTGATTCTGATTCTGATTTTCCATATCATTTGAGGTTATTAAAATCCTTGTATTAAATGTAATATATAATGAAGAAAGTAAAAATAGCTGGAGTACTCACTAACTTATTTTTGAAATATCATTATGGAATGAAATTAACTAGTTTAGCATATCTACTGACATTAAAGAAAATGTTTGATATTTTGGAAACGACATATTTACTTTCATTCTCAGAAGTTGGAAAATAAAAGATTGATAGCATTCTCACATTCCAGGGAAATGAAGTCACAGTCAACATGGTTAGAGAAGTCAAGGTTTTAAAGTGGACTTCACTGTATATGCCATGTTATTTTTTTAAGCTGCCTGTTGACCCTATAGCTTCAAATTTTGAGTACAAATATGAGACTGGTATTGAACATCTCATCTATTTCTTGTCAAGAAATCTAATAAGCCCAGAATCAAGGAAATGTTCATAAAATGTTCGTATATATACAGGAAAACAGGAGCAAACCCAGAATTGCAGCTAGAGTTGTTATGGTAACAAAGTATTTTATCAAGTGCCTGTATTAAAAGAGAGCAGCTGATTTGATTTTCCATCACAGTTGGTGGGATTCTTTTCCTCTAGCGTCTGAATATGTAGGAGAAAAAACTCATTTGCTCCCTAAAGATTCAGGTCTTATTAGGAAGTTGACCTCACAGTGTGGCACTGAGTAAATGCAGTTTATGGATCAGTTGTCATTGGAGTCACACATCCTCCCATGGCCATTACAGAAAGCCCAAGGAACAACTCACAGGGACTTCCATGGATTTACTTAACAAGTGACCTAGGCATTATTTTTGGAATGACATGTTCTGATTCAGTGCTATGAGCTCTTTAATCAAAATGCTATTTCAGACACATCTCAAGGTATAGTCTAAAAACAGACATACAGAGTTATGTTTATATTGTGATCTGTGTTCATATTTATTTGCTGGCAACATATAGGCTTTGCCTGCAGGTGGCCCAATATGAAGCTATGGACACTTGTGGGAATGGAAAGATGATAAAATTTACATTATAAAAACTCTTGTGGCCACATGGGAAACAACTTGCATTTCTTTTTATTCTAGGCAAAATAAATTGGAATATGTGCAAAGATTATTTTTGACCCCAGAAACTAGTTTTATCAACATAGTGAGTTACTTTGCAGTAACAGATGTTTTTGCCACTTGTAGGAAGTGAAAGCCAGCTGTGAATACATACAATGAAATACAGATAATAAGGAAGTAATAATGATGAATAGCTTATTTAAATATCTACTCTCATTGACATTATTTGGACCTGTCCAGTAAAGTTAACATTCACTCTTTCAGCTCTGTTTTGGTCTCCACCAACTCTTAAGAAGAATGTCTGGCTCTGTTTGCTAAATGCTGTGTTCAGCCGGTCACTGGAGCCTCTTCTAGACATGCACAGCTTTCATGTGAACATGCCTGCAAATCCTTTATATGTAAAAGTTGCAATACTAGGTTGGATGTAGTAATATTTTTGTATCATTTTGAGTTACACAGCTCAGTAAAAGATATGCTTGCTTTAGAGAAATGCCCCAAAGAGGAATAACAGTATATATATTTTAAAAAGCCAGTTTTCTACTTTCTACAACATCAACTCTCATTCTCTATATCACAGACAAGACACCAGATAAGAAAAAGGCCCAAAGTCAAAAAACTGTTACATACAATTCACATGAAAAAGTATTTATATGCCTCTATATATACAATAAACCTAAGCAATATGAAGAAAAGTGTGCCAAAATTCAATTTAAGAGACTGATAAAGTTAAACAGAAAACAATTACTTCAAGTTATTGCTGTTAAAGATAGTTATAAAAGCTACTGAATATTCCACATTTCAGCATCAGCACTGGTCCGTAAACACCATGCAGAATTCAAAGCACATAGTTCATGTGCACGCATGATGTTCACACACACACACACACACACACAGGTGGAGATCTCCAAAATTAAACTTCTTTCATGTATGCTGTGTTCTTCCCTCATTTACTTTACTGTAAATTTTAACATCTCAAAATCTTTTGCTGATTCATATGGGACAACTTCATATGAATGACTATGGATCTAGAATGTAATGTGATAAAAGCCTCTGTGCGTGTAATTTGTAGGTGGTTTTTCTAACTTAAAACAGCTGACTCCTGTTGCTAAAACTGTGCAATCACAACAGTGAGTGGACTGTCAGAGCCAGAAAAACCAAATAAGTGAGCTGAAAGACATTTAAATGCTTAATGGAGCAGAAGAGCACTCCAGAACGAGGTGAAAATTCTCACGGAGTTCTTTGCTAAAAACCAGCCCTTGCACATTCAAGTAGCCCTATGAGTCATTATTACAGTTTCTTAAAGATGTTTTTTACTTGTCTTCTTATTCCTTGTAATACAATGCTGACACAAACTGTTAGGTGAATCTGGTTTCTGCTTTTGAGGTTCACCAAAATTGAGTGTGATAATCAAAGCTTTGAAAGGTGATAGCATGTTCTGTATCTATGAGCCGGGATTTACTGACTCCTTTTTATAAGTATTATTTTTTTATTGTGTTAGCCTCTCTGTATACTGAATGCATGCTCTGAGCTGCACCTCCATTGGTAACATCAAGCAGGATCCTATCAAAATATTGAGCTGAAGGGATTATTTCAGATGAGTGCAAATTTTTTCTCAGGTCTGAGTGGCTTGCTGACAGCTCACAGCTGAAAGATATTTCACTGCCGTACAAGAGGCTGAAAGGAAGCCAGGTCGCTGTGTGGTTGCCATCTAATCCCAATTTAGTCCTCAAATCAATACTACATGTAAGAGCTGAGGCCAGTAATTGGTCTGAATGGTTGCGCTGTCAGTGTAAGCAAACAATGCCTTCATTTGTTCCTCCCTCTGTGGTTGTGGATGTTTACCTGTCTGACATGACCCAGGCTGCCACGGTCTAATTACAGTCCCCATTTCTACACAATCCAGTCCATCTCCTGCTTTTCTGTTCTTTTAAAGTAAGATCATACAATGACGTATCAGCCTGAGCTAAATGGTGACGAGAGCTTGGAAAAAGGAGCCTCCTACTGACAGGTTGCCATTATCCACTGACCATTGTCCTGGATTGCACAATACTATTTTGTGGCTGCTTCTATTATCAATCTACTACGACTCACCAGTTTAACAAGTAAAAGAATTAGCATAAACATTATTGTTATTGAGTTGTATGCATTATTGTTTACAAAGCACAATGACCTTTAACCACACAGATGTCCAGAGCTGGAGGAGACTGCACAGTTTTTTTTTCCCTTGCCAGCTAATGTGTCATCCTTTGATGATAGACATTAAAACTGCTGCACAGACGGGAGTTTTCTACAGTACTGTAAGGCACTGTGACATGTTGTGATGACTCTAATTAATTACGGTGGCAATGACAGGCAACCTGTGGCCATATCCCTCCTCTTTGCTCACCAGGAAGTAGCGTCTCCTTCCCCTCTACCTCTCCCTCCAACTGTCCCCACCAGTTCATCTCTATTAAGGAGCAAATGAGCTGTCGAGCTGCCTGCAGGGATGCTCTAACAAAACAAAGAATGGGACTCAGCCCTCCCAAGGGGCTCCTGTCACCCCAGTATGGCTACTGTCTTCCTCTCTGGATTCAGAAGCTACTGATCGATCAAAAACTGAGACACTAATGCCTCTTTAAAAGAAAAAAGAGCCTTTACAAGCCATTTAAAATCCCTAGTTAAAATTTCAGCTCTGAAAACTTCCTCATTAGGGATCACTTCTGTAATAGTAGTGGGTATTGATCATAAAATATCCCTTTTGTAAATTCTGACCCAGAAACAAAACCTTACATGATGCTGCCCTCATTTGTCTTAATCCTGATAAGCTCCTTATCCTTCATATGCCTTCAGTCCTCTCACTTCATATTTGCTCTGTCATCAGCACAATTGCCAAAGTGTGCTGGCCTGCTGCCAAGGAGAGAAAACATCAGCACTCCATCCCTGACAAATGTCCTCAAGAGCAAAAAATGCTAAATGCTTTCAAGAAAGCGGAGAAAATCAAAACAACAGTGGCTACTGAGACCTTCAGGCTGCGTCAGAGGCTGAAGAACCCTAGCAGTGCTGACCTTTGGGTGTCTGCACGATCAATCAGCATGACCCTGTGGGTGCTCCAGCTCTACTAAACAGCCCAGTCTGTACCCTTGATATTTGCCTAACAAGAGACATTACATTAATCACACTGTTGACACTGGATATTATGAGGGCACCAGACACTGCGTGGAACATCCTGGGTGCTCCAGCTTCACCTTCCAGCTTCATACCTTAAATCAAACCTGTTTATCATCATCATCAAATCCATATGGATTTTTTAAAACTATACAGTGAATATTTTTTATTTTGTGAAGCCATGTTCACACATGAATTCCATAAAATTTGGGGCATTGCCCTTTCTATCATGCCAGTTTCTCATCACTGGAAATATTCTATTTGTCTTAGGTCTGCCTAAGCAGGACTGCTGCCTGTGCTACAATCACGAAGGCACAATCAGACATCGTGAACTTTGTACCAGAGCTGCTAAAGCCCACCCAACTACTTTCTAACATGCAGTGCCTCCAGGTAATGTCTGGAAAGGCTGAGGAGTGCAGTGCATGTGTGAAAACAGCTTGTGTCTTACAAGACGTGCACCCATCACCACAACATTAAAACCACCCACCTAATATTGTGTGGGCTGCCATGATCTGTCCAGTTGAAACATGTACACTTGGGACCTCTTGAGAGTATTGTGTCCAGGATCAGATCATTTCGGTACTCATATGTAGATGGACCCAGTGGCACTGTGAGAATCACTTTTTTCAACACTATCCAGCTGCTGCTACTTAGGGGGTGGGGAGTGTTCTGTCAGACATAGTGGTGAGTAGTATAGGAGGGCCACAGGGGGCCATGCTGTCTCACCTATTTTTCACCCTGTACACCACAGACATCCAGTATGACTCCAGGTCATGTCACTCACAGGAGTTTTCTGATGACTCTGCAGTGGTCAGGTGTAAGGGATGGACAGGAAGAGTAGTACAGAGCACTTGAGGATGTTTTTGTGGAGTGGGCTGGTAGGAATCACCTGATGGTAATTGTGACCAAGACCAGTGACTGATTTCAGGAGGAAGAAGACATCTCCACAGCCCCGCACATACTGGGAGAGGGTGTCGACATGATGGAGGACTGCAAGTACCTTGGAGTGCACAGTGTACTGAACTAGAAGGCCAACACTAAGGCTGTATACAAAAGACAGACTCTATCTCCTGAGGAAGCTGAGATCCTTCAACATGTACTTCAAGATGTTGAAACATCTCATTATCAGTTTGCTGTAGCACTCTACTTCACATTCTGTTGGGGGAGCAGCATCAGAGCCAATAACACAGACTAAAAAAACTCATTAAGATGACTGGCTCTGTCACTGGATGCAAACCGGACACATCTGAAGCAGTGGTGGAGAAGAGAACATTGGAAAAATTATTATCCATCAGTGATAATCCTGAACATCCTCTGCACCATACACTGGACAGACAACAGAGTCCTTTCTTTCACAGACTGAGACAGCTTTGCTGTCATAAGGTGTTGTCACTCTACAACACTTCACCTCTGTCCAGCAGAGAACACTCTGCTTTACCAGCTGTAGATTGTGTCAGGTGACAGTAGGAGAGACCTGAACTCCCGAAGGGAGCCCCACCCGACTTAACTCACTCTGAAATCAATCAGAATTATGCAAGAGAGTCCAGTGTGTGGCATAGGTGGTCCAAAGTTGAACAATACTATTTATAGTATGTACTCAGTATAGCAATAGAAAATAGTCCAGGTATCAAGGGGGGGAGCTGTAAACTCGAGTTGATACCAGGGAGTTGCTGAGGGCCGCCGGCTCAAGACCCGACTGGACCTGGACGTGGAGGTCAACCCAAGACCCACTTACTTGAGACCCCATTCTGGACCCCTGGAGGTGGATTGAAGGCTGGAGAGGCACTGGCCGCTCCCCACTGAGCACCGCTGAGGTGCACTTGAGCAAGACACTGAGCCCCTGGCGCCTGTGATTAGTAGCCTGTGTTCACCCACCTCTTTGACATGCATGTTCACTGGTCTCCTGTAAATATGTGTTACAGTGTTTGTGTGAATTGAATTGTAATTTCCCTATATAGGGATTATTAAAGTATGTTGTTTTCTTCTTTATTGTATTTTCCACATCTGTAGTGTAAGCCTAATGGTTTTTTGTTACTGAATACTGTATATTTTTATTATGTAAAAGGCTATAGGTAGCCTATTGAGTCTCTAATCCCAGAAAAACATTCAAAAGATGAATTTGAGGAGTCCCCCATGAATAGACTGTAGAGTTCATACATAAGGATCTATCTATCTATCTATCTATCTATCTATCTATCTATCTATCTATCTATCTATCTATCTATCTATCTATCTATCTATCGATCTCCTGTGGGTTGTGTGTTGTGGTTTCAGCTTGTTCAACTGCTGATCTGGGGATTTTGGAGGCCTGTTCAGCACCTTGGGCTTTTTAGTCGTGTTCCTTGACTAATTCCTGAGCAGTCCCCACTGCCTTCAGGGAATGTTCTTGTTATAATATATGTTATAATTGGAGTGAGGGCTACTTCTTCTGCTTAGGTTTAAGTTGGCTGTCTGTGTAATGTTAGGACCTAAAGTTTCCAATTGCACCCATGTTAGACTTGTCTAAGGAAATGTCTCATACAATGATTTAGTCATGAAAGCGCTCTCCTTGTTCTTATGCGACGTGAATATAAGAATGAATGAAGTCAAGTAAACATGAAAAAATAGTAAAAGGGGGCCACTTTCATGAATAAATTGAAGAATGAGACATTTAAGTCTTCTTTTCATTTTGTAAAGATCTTAAGTAAGTGTAAGTGTAGAACTAGCTCATTTCTTTTAGATCAATAAAATTATCACAAGCAAGAAATCTTTTTCTTCCCCACTGGGTTTGCTGAAACACTGTGACTCACCAAAAGGACACAGACATCATTTGTTGGAAATCACTGACAAATGAACTTTCAGAATACTCTAAACCATGTTTTTTCAACGCATTAGCATTTTAGGAAAAGGTTAATGTTTGATGATCGACAGATATTTCAATCCAGTGCTCAATGGTAAAAATAAATAAATAAATAAATAAATAACAAAAAATACCCTGAATCCAGATGCCTTGGGAGAACCAGCATTCACCATTCTGACTAAATCCTGCTTCCTCATAGCTCTATACACACTGAAGTGAGCTAGCAGTTGCCTATCAAAGCAGGCTATTATACATCAGTGCTTTTCCCACCTGGTCCTTCTCTCTCTAAACAGCCTCTTTGGCAGTCATGTAATTGTCATTCTGATCAGTACAGAAATGCTCAGAATGAACAGATCAGAATGAACCTGTAGCCAAAGCTAAAATATTAACTCCCTGTTCATAACAGAATTCTAAAATGAAAGCTAAAACTAAACAAATCTCTGCTTGATCAAATGATGTACAGTAAAAACAATGACAATCTATTACAACAGGGACTTTTAGAGGAGAAACCACAAAGAGTTACTCCCTAAGTATAACCCATCCACTGTAGATAAACATGAACGTAGCCACTATGATGCCATCCATTGCTTTATGGAGTACCGTTGAGTCTCAAGTTCAGCATTTTGACCATCGTCATGTTGGGACAAAGATGAATGAATGAACCCTTTTGCTGCTAAGGTATTCATTCAAAATTGCTGCTTAATGATAATGTTTAACCACTTAGTGGCAATTTATAATAAGCTAAAACTTTATTTTCATCCTGGTGCTCGAATTACACTGCCTGGCCAAAAAAAAAGTCGCCACCAAAAAAAAAAGGTCACACACTCTAATATTTCATTGGACCACCTTTAGCTTTGATTACGGCACGCATTCACTGTGGCATTGTTTCGATAAGCTTCTGCAATGTCACAAGATTTATTTCCATCCAGTGTTGCATTAATTTTTCACCAAGATCTTGCACTGATGATGGTAGAGTCTGACCGCTGCGCAAAACCTTCTCCAGCACATCCCAAAGATTCTCAATGGGGTTAAGGTCTGGACTCTGTGGTGGCCAATCCATGTGTGAAAATGATGTCTCATGCTCTTTGAACCACTCTTTCACAATTTGAGCCCGATGAATCCTGGCATTGTCATCTTGGAATATGCTCGTGCCATCA
>VUQH01085589.1:0-14190 GCA_015106775.1 Etroplus canarensis | reverse complement strand
TCTTTTTCTGTTTTTTGTTTTTTCTTTTCCCTTTTTTTAAATTTATTTTTAAATTATTTTTTATTGTTTTTTAATGTATTTATTATTCTTATTTATTTAATTTTTTCTTAATTTGTTTTTATTTATTTTTTATCAGGCTGATTTGGGTTCAAAGAGTCACCTTGCCCAATTTTTATGAATTACTAATTTAATGCTGTAAATTTGGGGCCTAACCTCATGATTGGCAGGTCTGACTGTCAATCAGAACTTAAGTGTGGGCGTTAATGGCTGCTCCCATAAACGGGGAACTCTAGGGAGCAAGGGAAGCCACATCGCCCATGGTACTAGCCACAGGTTTGCTAAAGGTCCAGCAAACAAATCAGCTCGGGCAGAGCTTACAAGATTCATAACGGACACATGGATTGAAGAACAACCTGTAAACACGATTCCTCCGCAGTGGAGACGTAAAAACCACTCTCTGCAAACAATCTCATAATGCAAAGTTCCACATTTCTACCAGTGAAAAATCTCCTGCCATCAGCTCAGCTATCTCTGTTTACTCCTCTGAGGTGACTTAACTGCAAAGTGCTATTCCAGCAGTGAATGGATGAAGAGGGATCAGACACAAAGCTTCTCATTATGTAACGTTAGCCTGACTGAACGACTGAAAAGCAGCCAACAGGTGCCTTTACCTTTGCGCATCTTTCTTGTGACCCTCGGCTTGCCTGTTGTAGCGACCGCATGAGAGCATCTGTCCACCGGCTCAACCTGTCTAATTGCCACAGTGCCTCATTAACAACAAGGTGTTATTATTACATCAATGAGCACGAGAACTCTTGCAGCATTTAAAATCTAGAATGTAAATCCCTCTCCTAATTGGTCGGATTGGGCCAAGTTTAATGTTAAATCATGAATTGGTGACAAAATGTAATTTATCTTTTTATGTAAATGGAGACACATTTCCCCAGGAAAACGCTCCCCTGACCACACCACGATGCTTCATTTAGGTGGTAAATTGGAGATATGTTTCAGGAGAGCACGACCCTGGATCTCCCTGCAAGGGTTCGCTTTCATAACTGCTTTCATAAAATCCCACTTCCTGTCACAAACCCTTCCAAGTATCATCCTCATTTTAAACAGCCGGCTCCGTGTGGCAGTGCACTGTGTGGCTTCTTGAGCAGATTGTCAGTGTGGTGTAAATTGCTCTGCGCCTCCATATGTTTGTTGGAGTCCCTGCCTAATTAAAACTCAGCAGGCTCTGTAGGATACATGTGGAGTTAAACTGCCATGCAAAGTTTTGTCCCTTAAAGTTGGCACGTTCCCCCAGTGGCATTTAAACCTTGCAAAGCTAAGTACATAGACGAAACAGGAAATGTGAAGAGAAGATTAAGAAGACAAAGTGTGCTGCTGAGGAAGCGAGGGAAGGAGAGACAGAGGAAGTAAAGGAAAAGCAAAGGTAGAAAAAGCCCCCTGCCAGTTTTACCTGTGCTTTGGGGTTGTCTGCATGTGTGTGGGTATAACACATGAGCTGGTGTCTGCACTCTGCTCTAAAGCTCTCTCGCTCCCCTGCAGCAGTAAAAACAATCTCTAATTCATGACCTGAGACACAGACTGGTTCACCAAGCTACCATGATACCACTCAGATCATTCCATTTTTTTTCCCTGGAAATCGAAAAAAGGTAGAACTTCTCTTAAATTCAGTCACTGAGCATTTATTTAGGAATACCATGCTAATACTGGGCTTACCTTCTTTTAAGATTCTGCTACATGCGACGTGATTGCATAACATCATTTCTGCAACTCTGAGGCTAATATGCTCCATTGGCATCACTGTCAAGCTCTTGAAACCGGTTTTACATGACTTGCTTTCTAACGTGGAGCGTTATCCTACTGGAAGGAACCACTAAGAGGTGGAAACCTGGGTGTGTAGCACCCAGCAACGACACTCAGACTGTGTTATTTACAACATCATTAATAGGCAGTGCATGGCCTGCAACGTGTCCACAAGCACCACCACTACCAACAGCCTGGAGTTCGTCAAGCTCAATTGTTATTTCTTAGCGTGCCAAAATTTCAGCATTATATCAGCAACCAAACCTAACCAGCTGAATTTGTGAGACCAGGTTCTGCCTGTTGCCCAGTTTTGGTGAGCCCAGCCCATTCTCATCCCGGGGTGTCATTTACTCTTGTTTTGCCTCATTTCTGCACAAGGTGTCCTTTGCCATCTGTGCCCTGACACATCAAGTAATGGCAACCGTGAAAGCAATCTGTCACTCTGCTCTGTCCATGTACCCTGCCTTTTGCCCCGTGACAGCTAGGTTAGGTTCCAGCCCCTGTGACCTCAAATAGGACAAGCAGTTAAGAAGATGGATGGATGGATCTGTTGCTATTGCTACTGTTGGCTAAACACAAAGGAAGAGGAGAGAGGGAAGGAAGGGTAGTGTGGAGGTGAGAGTAGGGAATCTAAGGGAGAGAGCTGGCTGACATGATGGAGAGAAAGAATGTGGATAAACTGTTTAAATCTCAGTGAAAAAACTGCTGGATATCTGTACTGATATGGACTGGGCAATGCGTTAGGAACCAAAGGGTCAACCTACAGGGGCTGAATGCAAAGACACCCTTTACATCACAGTGAAAAAATGATGCAGCAGGTTAGTCCGTTTTGTTTGCATGGCCCCCATGTGTTTGTGCTCCTAATGAGAAGAAGGATGGTGTCCTGGGGAATCTCCTCCCACACCTGAACCAGAGGATGACTGAGCTCCTGGGCAGTCTGAGGTGCAACCTAGCAGCATCACATAGACTGATACATAATGTACCACAGGTGTTTTATTGGATTTAAGACCAGGCAAACATGGGGGGTCAGTCAATGGCATCGGTTCCTTTATCCCCCAGAAATTGCCTGCATACTAATGGCAGTTAGGGTGTCGTTGCCTAGCCTGTAGAGGTCTGTGTGTCCCTCCATGGATATGCCTCCCCAGACCATCGCTGACCCACCACCAAACCAGTCATGCTGAACGATGTTACAGGCAGCAGAATGTTCTCCACCACTTCTCCTGACCCTTTCGTGTCTGTAACATGTGTTCAGGGTGAACCTGCTCTCATCTGTGAAAAGCCCAGGGCACCAGTGGCAGACCTGCCAATTCTGCTACTCTACCGGTCCTGCTGATAGGTTAAGGACCTCCTACAGTCCTGTCCAGCTCTCCTAGAGTAACTGTCTGTCTCCTGGAATCTCCTCTATCCTCGAGACTGTGCTGGGAGACACAGCAAACCTTCTACCATCCTGGAGGAGTTGGACTACCTGTGCAACCTCTGTAGGGTCCAGGTATGACCTCATGCTACCAGTAGCGACACTGACCCTAGCCAAATGTTAAACTAGTGAAAAAACAGTCAGAAAAGATGAGGAGGAAACATGTCAGTGTCCTCCACCTGTAGAACATTCCTGTTTTGGGGGTGGTCTCATTGTTGCCCCTCTAGGTCACCTGTTGTTGATTTCATGAACACCAAAGCAGCTGAAACTGATTAACAACCCCTCTGATATTTACTGACCACATCAATATCACACCAGTTTAACTGACTTCATGCTGCACTCTGATTAAAAAGGTTCCTTTAGTTTTTTAGCCTTGTTTAAAGACATGAGGGCAGGATCAACATTACTGTAAATATCCACAGTTTACAGCAGGGGTGTCAATCACTGTGGGCCACATACAGCCTGCTGTGAAGTGCAGCTTCAGCAGAACATCTGAATCACAGATGCAGAGCAAGCTGCAGTGGCGCCCCCTTGGGGAAATACAAGGAAGCAGCTGAAGGTGGTGCTGCTGTAAAATAAGAAAAGTTTGTCCTGTAAGTTAAGAACAGAAGCAAACTGTGGACCCACTGTGACAGGAACCTGTGGGGAAACAGGGACTTTCCTGTTATTGAATGTAACAGTGACCTTAAAACAGCTGATTTCTGTCTTTTAATGGTTTGTCCTTTTTCACGTTGGTTTAGTATCAGATATGAAATCAAATAAAAACAGAGTAAAAATAAGATAAAACAATAAAACTCTGTATATACAGATGTACATGTACTGACTGTTACGATGAGCAGTAGAACAGCAGATGCAGTGTGACTGTGCAATTCTAAGTGCCCAGGTAGCAGGTTATATGGTGGTCATGATTCTGATGGCAGAGGGAAAAAAAGCTGTTCTTATGGCGGGAGGTTCTGGACCGAATGGACCTTAGCCTCCTGCCTGAGGGGAGAAGGTCAAACAGTCCGTGTCCAGGGTGCGAAGGATCAGCTGTGATCTGACCTGCACGCCCCCGAGTCCCGAAGACACACAGGTCCTGGGCTGCAGCCGATCACCTTCTCAGCAGCACGCGCAAAGCGCTGCAGTCTGTGCCTGACCCTGGCAGTGACAGAGTACCACACGGTCATGTAGGAGGTGAGGGTGGACTCGATGATGGCCGTGTAGAACTGCACCAGCATCTTGGTTGGCAGCTTGAGTTTCCTCAGCTGTCGTAGGAAGACCTCTGCCGGGACTTTTTGATGAGGGAGCAGATGTTTGGCTCCCACTTGAGGTCCTGGGTGATGGTGGAGCCCAGGAAGCGGGAAGAGTCCACAGTGAAGACGGGGGAGTCTGTCAGGGTGAGGGGGGGGGGACGGTGGGGCTGTGACTTTCCTGAAGTCCACGATCATCTCCGCTGTCTTCAGGGCATTCAGCTTCAGGTTGTTGCAGCCAGGACACCAGCCGGTCCACCTCCCTGCTGTAGGCAGACTCATCACTGTCTGAGATGAGCCCGATGAGGGTGGTGTCGTCCGCAGATTGGTGGGTGGAGGTGCAGCAGTTCGTGTACAGGGAGAAGAGCATGGGGAAAAGTACACAGCCCTGACAGGATCCGGTGCTGATGGTCCTGGAGTCCGAGACAGTCGTCCCCAGCCGCACCGTCCGGTCCGTCAGGAAGTCGGTGATCCACCTGCAGGTGGAGTCAGGCACGTTGAGCTGGGAGAGCGTGTCCTGCAGTAGAGCTGGAAGGACAACTGACGTCCACGTCCACACCGGGCTGTGGGTGAAGTCTGTCAGTAAGAAGCTTTAAAACTGATGACTGTACAGTTAAAGTATTACCTTACCTTATGACATAGTGGACGCAGGCACAGGCCTCTTAGTCCAGATCTTTACTAGTAGGGTTGAACCAGCATCAGTCCTTGTAACACGTTCGCTCCAAACTCTGTCTAAATGATTTTTGAAAGCTTTCAGAGTCGGAGCACTGACGACATCCTCTGTCAGCGTCTTCCAGCCGTGTACAGCCTGTTACTGAGACTATGTTGTCTGAACACAGTATTGACTCTGGGGCGGCCGTTTCTGGGCCCCGGGCCGCAGGTTCGACACCTGTGCTTTACGACAAGTAGCGTCATTTTGCGGCCCCCGCCATTTTCTGGTACAGAGAAGCTAACACGCAGCAACAGCTGCTCGCAAACCGCTCATCAGGACACCGAGAGCTCCCACATCTGGTTACAGCTCCCACATCTGGCTACAGCTCCCACATCTGGCTGCTTCTCACGCTGCTTTTTGTGCTCCATGCTGTGAAACTTTCCGAGCTGCGGAGGAGAGAAGGTAAGACTCTTTGTTAGCTCCGCTAGCTGGTGGCTAGGAGAAAAGGCTCCGTTAGAGTCGTGCTCCCGGTCACTTAACGGCGGGACTGTCGTGGAAACCGTTTCAGCAAGGGTCTCAGGTTTGATTTCTGTCGAGTTTAGGGGTAAAACGGGATGTTTGATTGGGTTCAAGACGGCGGGGCGGCCTCCGAGTCCGCGCAGCAGTTAGCACGGTGAGCTAACTGTTCGTGGCTCCGGCCTGCGGCTCCATGCTGTCATTTAGCGGCGTGTTAGAGATCAATCAGATCATCAATCAGATTATCAATCAGCTGATCGATCAAATCATCAATCAGCTTTGTGTTAGATCACCAAACTGTATCACTGTGCTCCACCAGCCATCCTTACAGTCTGAGGCCGTGATCAGACCCTGATCAGAGTCTGGGATCAATAGATGAATGTAGCAAATTAAATAAAGTGATTGGAACGCAGTAGTAGTGAGTCAGAGCTGCTTTTGTGTTTGTTCTGGTGGAGGTGGATAACTGTGCTTCTTTAAAAGAGAACATAACGCTTCACTGAACAAGAACATTCATGGATATGAAATAAAATATTAGGTTTATTACATAAAACTGATTCTAAGCCTTTTGTCAAGAGAGCCAAACAGTTTCCACAGTCACAGGAATGTGATTCCACTCATGATATTTACTAAAAACTGTCCAGTCTTTCCATAACGTTCTTAAAGAACATGTGAGCGACGGCTGGGGCTCGTAGTTTCATAAATCTTGTTTGCTGCTGATTTGTGGGGTAAAATGTACGGTTCAGTTTTAAAGAGAACTTCTTTGTCCTGGTTATTTATTAAAAATGTGTGTGGGGGGGGTGGGGGGTCCACCCTATGTTTGTTTAGGTGAAAGATGACGCAGTTCCTGCCGCCCAACCTCCTGGCCCTCTTTGCTCCGAGGGACCCGATCCCCTTCCTGCCTCAGCTGGCGAAGCTGCCCCATGAGAAGCACCACAACCAGCCGTACAGCGGCATCGCACCGTTCATCAGGCATTTCGAGGTGAGAGAGCTTCATTTGACTCGGACATGAAAGTATTTCATAAACAGATCAATATCAGTTACACAAAGGGAAAGGTCATTCATATTCTAAAACTTGTGTTACTCTCGTGGTGCCAAAAGAATACAGATGCTGATAAATGAGAAGTATCCGTTAAGAACTGTAAAAATATAAACCCTCATTTCGGAACACAAACAAACCAGATGTTCTCCACCTTCTGCTGAAACATGCATGATGCATCACAACGTGTTAAAAGCAAATAAAGATCAAAATTTACCCAAAGATAACAAAGATATACATTTGAACAGAAAGACCTAAACAGATGATTCTTAACAGCATTAGAACAAAAAAAGCTTTCTCCTTAACTTGTTGCTCTGTCCATATAAACATCAAACTTTGGCAGCCAAATCATCGCTCAAGTCACCTGATGCAGTGTTACTAAGGTAATTGTCATCGTACTGGAGAGGAGCGTTTTTTTTTTTTTAAGAATATCACTGTGTGTCAGACAACATTACTTTAGATTTTTCCTGTGATTGGCCAAAGCCTGAGCTTGTGTCTAACAGTTATTGTAGACCCTGAGCAGATGGTGCTAACAGAACAATATCATCAGCATATATTCAATTCAGATCAGTTTTATTTATACAGCTCCAATTCACAACGAACGTCCCCTCCAGCTGCTTCACACTGTAAGGTAAAGACCCTACAGTGCTAGAGAGAGAACTGCAGCATTTTGGATCAACAGAAATCATATTAATACTCAGAGGTTTTGGTATAAATGATGAAATGGTGAATACATGAGCTTTTTCCTCATTTGCCTCTTCATTATGTTCCCCCATTGATCAGGACCCCAGAGATGCTCCTCCACCGACCAGAGCAGAGACCCGAGAGGAGCGGCTGGAGAGAAAGGTGGTGAAACCGAGCTCCTGCCACCCCTTCATCTACTCAGCGTTCATGTCAGACATGTGGCCCTTGTTTGTACTCAAACAGAAAATGAACAGCTTCTCATAATTTAATGAACATATTAATGTAGCCACCATGGTTGTGGATTAAGGGGCATATTTTCTGCAGTTCACAGGGCCTCACGCACATGACATATTAATCCCAGTCATTTTTCAGAGGGCACTGCCATTCAGAAAGCTGAGGACTAACCATTCCCTGCAATCTGTTGCTTTTATAGAGGCGAGAGAAGATCGAGAGAAGGCAAGCAGTAGTGGAGACAGAACTCAAGCTTTGTAAGTTTGTGGCACAGTCCAGACTTTTCACACTCTGTAGGATTTACAGGCTTACACTGATCTGGCTTTTCTGTTTGCGTGTTTTCAGGGGACCCCCATAATGACCCGAATGCACAAGGGGACGCCTTCAAAACGCTGTTTGTTGCACGAGTGGTTAGTATATTAGCATCACGCCCAATCAGACAAGTGCTCTCATGTCAAGTGTTTGGATTAAAATGTGTGTGTGTGTGTGCACGCGCGCACTTTAATTCTGTCTTTTCCACAGAATTATGATACCACAGAGTCCAAGCTTCGCCGAGAGTTTGAGGTCTATGGTCCCATCAAACGGGTAAGAAAATGTGAAAAATGACACACAGTATACACTGAGGTCAGTACACCCCTGTGCAGTAATTATCAGATGATGCAGTGTTTCATTCTCTCATTGAAGTGACTGCAGAACGATGCAGATCCACACAATGAGTGGGCGTTCCACAGATGTGACACAGGCCTTTGTAGACCCATGTGTGGGCTTGTCTTGCTCGTGTTTGTGGGTCCTTCAGGTTAGTCCCTGCCACAGGGGGGACATATCATTACATATGAAGATCCTCTTTAAAGTGAAACTGATAGCTAAAAACAGCGTGTGTGTGCAGGCACAGTTCTTCCTCTACGTGGTGCCTCAGCAGTCAGCAGACCCCTGGTGTTGGTGGGTCACCACGTTCCTGTGATTTGGGTATCAGTGAGCTGAGGGCCTGTATAGTGTGTATATTAAAGGTTTTATTTTTCATTTGTTTGAGGAATTAATTTTAAAATCAACTCAGTTATTTGTGATGTGATGCCAGGGGGGTGTACTCATTTCAGCTGTATCCCTGATGTGTTTGCAAAGTTGGCGAATCGTACCCCTGGCGCGGTCACGATGCCTGTGAATGTGAAGAAACGGCAGCTTCTTTTCGTGTCGTCATTTAAAATCCTTTCTCCCTGCTTGTTTGTTCCAGATTTACATAGTCTACAATAAGAGGACGGGGAAGCCTCGGGGCTATGCGTTCATTGAATACGAACATGAGCGAGACATGCACTGTGAGTACCAAGCAGGTTCTGTAGACTCATGTTCATGACGACCGATCTCTGCCATGCCGGGTGTTTGTTGTGTGGAACACCCTGTCCTTTGTTCTGTATGGATATTTTCTGTAAGGATACTTGGAGTGGCAGTTTCCCCGGTACTGACTGCTACAGACTTAGAACCAAATTGATGGTTATGGTACTAAAGGCATCGGAGTGATTCTACACTGTGCATGTTGAAGTCTGAGTCTGGTGCTTTTGTGGTGTGTGTGTGCTTGATGCGTGTCATCAGTTGAGTAATACTGTGGTTTGGGGAGGGGTGGGATGACCAGAACTGTGTGTTTCATCTGTGAGCCTGAACATCTTTGCCTGTCAAAGGGCACATTGTCTTTTAACTGTTAGGCGTTGTAGCTTTGTGGAAGAGCAGCTCTCCTGGTTGGACTGTAATGGTAAGCACAAGGTCAGACTGGTCACCAAGCATTGAATGGGTTTTTTTTTTTTTTTTGTTCTTTACCAGACATGTACTGAAACCCATCTTTTGTATGACTGAGTCTTTGACTTGTTTGTCGAAGTTTTTATTGGTGGTCTTCAACCCTGGTCATGGTGAGATTAATTCAGCCTTTCCACATTAGTGAGATACTTGAAGCTGGTGGTGATGCCACAGTAAACGCTGTCTCTTTAGACAGTTGAATGGTGCCATCTAACACAGTGACACCATTCTGGTATATTAGCGCAATCAGCTCTTCAAGACCAGAGTTGCTGAATCACAGTTGTGTAGTCAGAGCAGGGGATGAACTGAGGGGGAATGTGGGGCTAAACGGTGTATTAACTGTGTGTTGTTCTCATTGCCACTGCAGCCGCCAATCTGTGATGGCTATTGGCCAGAGCTGGCTGGCAGATGATGATGGTTATGATACATCTACACCCTACTACCACAGCTCAGTATATGGTTGGTATAATGGGTTTGTATGATGGGTAAGATTTCTTTCCACCCTCCATCTCCTACATAGGGAAGAGGAGCTACGTTCAATGGGTAAAGCGTCTTCTTGCAGGCTCTAAAGAGCTTTTAGTGCCGTTATTGCTATTTGGATCTTAGGCTTTGACCATTGAACGCACCCCTGACCACTAGCCTTTTAAACCTTGCCCATTGACTCTGCCCTTTATGTTAAAGCCACCTCAGGACACTGAGGGCTCTTGTTTACAGAAGTGTAGCTGTGTGAAAGGTCGTTAAGGTCAGCAAGCCAGAGAAATCCAGTCGTTATGGAAGAGCTGCCGGTCCCATCAGTCTGTGGTGATGAACAGCCTGCAGATTAACTGACTGAATACAGATTTCTAGATGAGCACAGGTGTAGTTTTGATGCAGTCTTATTGTGCGGCGCTAAATTGCCCCAGCGTGTAAAAACGGTCTTCAGGAAGGCAATCTTCTGAAGCAACAGTTTCCGTTCTTCAGGCTGCTGTAGCCCACTCCAGCTCTGATCTCTTCACTTTGAGTCCCTGATTTGCTTGTTGAGGTTCACTCTACCCTCTCTCTAATGTGTACGTTTTGAATCCCGCAGCTTTGCTTCTTGAGTTTTCTTTAGTTCTGTTTCTCTCTTAAACTTTAATATTTCACGGCTTTTTAAAAATTAAATTGGAAAATATTTTTTCCAGTATAGTTATAAAGCCCCTGCCACATCTTGATGATTTATCCGGCGTACGCTGAGGCACCAAAATGTCTCTAAAACACTGGCATACCCAGAACTATCATGTTTTTATATCTTATGGACGTATACATAACACATTTGTAACTTATAGATAACTTGTACATAACTTGTATCACCGTCATGCCGAAGAAAAGCTCGAACGCTGCCAAGAAGCCTCCTGGACGTGGACGCATGGAGGAACCTACAGCCTTACAGCTGTCAGGGTGTAACGTGCTGCCATCAGCAGACACCGCTCAGCTTGTTGGTCCATGTTGCCATGGCGTCAGTGCCATAACCTGCTGGTTTGTCTGCAAGCTTTAGAGCTGCAGGTAAACCTTCAGCGCTCGGTGTGAGTTGGCTTTAACAGAAAAGGCAAGCGAGAAGAGTCCTGTTGGTAATTCTGCTGAATGGGCTGTTCATACATTTATTTACCACATAACCAGGCAGATACTAAATAATAAATTTTACAGATCAATACCCAAGAGTAAGGTCAAGACTTTCCACGTGCTAGTTCCTACAGCTGCAGCTCATAGCACGTCAGTAAATAAGTTGCTGACTGAGTTCACATTCAAGGCATGCCAGTGTTAGGAACATGACTCCATTCAGCTCGTAGTTAACGTTTCTTTTCTCAGTAGGTTGGAGTTGTGATAAAACAACTGCAAAGCAGGTAGCCCCGTTTTTGTTTTTCTTTTGTTTTTTTTTTGTTGTATTTTTGCTTTGCTTTTTTCCCTTTGGTCCATTTTAGTAGGACTGGTGGTAAGGCCCATAAATCCTTCTTGACCACAGGAAGGGGAGGGGTTATGGTAAGGCCCCCGGCAGATGTGTTGTGATACTCTTCTGGTGTGGAGGTATTTTAGTGAGGTCTGAAGACTGGGCTGAGGCTTTCATGAGTCTCATCAGGGAGAGATTATGGTAAGAGCATCAACTGTAGAGTATGAGTGAGGGAGTTTGGTAAGGCCCTCTGACTGTGTGCTATGACTGATGGGTTCTGGTAAGGCCCTCTTCTTGGATGTGAAAGTTTTAACCGGGGATCCACACGTCATCAGACCAGTGTAGCAGTCAGGATGGGTCGTCTGGATCTTGCCAAGTCCTTCTGTCATACAACGTGGATCGGAAGATTGTTGGTATAAGGGGTGAGGTGTGGGGTAAAGTCTGAATGGACACTCGGGTGACCAAATGCTGGAGGTGATTTGTGGATGTTCTTCACTGTTGACTTCCATCATGTTGTTCTCATTATGCTTGTAAAAGGTTTCAGTAAACCAAAGTAGTTCTGATGTCATTCTTACGCATTTGTATCATAACAGACGTCGAATTTGAATTTAAGAACAAAATGAGGATTACAGTTGTTCTGAAAGCAAGCAACTAAAAAATGGAAATATTTGGAACAAATTCAATCCCAACAAAGGTTCCAGTTCTTCACAGTGGAACTGGTATTTGTAACAAAGTGCCTATCTTCCTGTTTAGTGCAATTAAAGAAGCCCCAGCCAAACAAAACCCTTAATTAAATCCCTACAGTTAACCTGTAAGACAATCTGGATGTCGTAAAATGGCCACAGCGTACAGTGTCTGAACTGTACTCTGCATAAACCACTATGTGGTGCAGACGGGGTAGGAAGTGGACCCTGGGTAATTAAACGAAGCAGTTAAAAGTGTAATGTATCGCTCTTCGGGTGGAAGGAAGTCTACTCCCTTTATCCTTCGGCTTTTGCCCAGAGAGCAGCCATGTCGGCTTCGCCTGCTCCTGGTCAGTATACTAATGCACTGTTTGTTTCCTTGGCCGTATGCAGTCGTGCTCTCCCCTCACCTCTCTGTGCCCTCTCCCCATTCCTCTTCTCCAGCTGCCTATAAGCACGCAGATGGGAAGAAGATCGACGGCAGAAGGGTCTTGGTGGATGTGGAGAGAGGACGCACTGTCAAAGGATGGCACCCTCGCAGGCTAGGTGAGCTGAGTGAATGAGTGGGCTGAACGTGAGTTCTTCAAATGATCCAGACAGAACATGTTAAAAAGTAACAGTATTTGTAATGTTGACATGTCAGCCTCATTTTTCATCCTTCATCACCAAACTTTATTAATCCCACTGTGTTAGACGCTCACTTAGAAAGAAGCATGAAAGATTAAAATGAATAAACAACACGTCTGTCTCAGCGTCCTCCCCTTTTTCACATTTGACTTTGTGTCCTGTTGTCTGTGTAGGAGGTGGACTGGGGGGCACTAGGAGAGGTGGAGCAGATGTCAACATCAAGCACTCCGGTCGAGATGATGCGTCACGCTACGACGACCGTCCTCTGGGAGGGTGAGTCCTTCGAAAGACCGCTTGTCATTTGGCATAAAGTTGTGCGGTGCTGTAAATAAGCGTTGTAACTGTGCTGCCCGTAGTGACCGTGACCGTGGAGACCGGAGGGAGCGCAGCCGTGAGCGCGACAGGGACAAGGACAGAGAACGCCGGAGGTCCCGATCCCGCGAACGCCGTCGACACACCCGTTCGCGGGAGCGAGAAAGGGAGAGAGACCGACAGATCGGAGCAGCAGAGGAAAGCGGCGGCAGTAGCCGGCGTCGAGATCGAGAAAGGGAGCGTGGGGGGGCGTCGGGAGGAGACAGCAGGAGCAGGGAGAGAAGTCGAGACAGGAAGAGAAGAAGCAGGAGCAGGGATCGCAAGAGAGACAGGGAGAGAGGTAAGGGGCTGGACGGGGAGGAGGTCAGCCAGGGAGAGGGCGTCCCTGAGGCTGGGGAGCGCGTGCTGGAGGAACACGAGGGAGAAGTGGGTGAGGGCTTGGAGGAGCGTAGAGACAGGGAACGGGACAGGGACAGGGACAGAAGGCGCAGCCACAGGGACAGGGACAGACGCAGGGGAGATCGGGACAGAGACAGGGAGCACAAGAGAGAGCGAGGAGAGAGGGACAGGGGAGAACGCAGAGAGGAGCGCCACGGCTCCCTACGAGACGACATGGGCCCTCAAGATGACATGGGCAACGAGGACGATGGGGGAGCGCCGCCTCAGATGGAAGAATACAGCCAGGACGGGATGATGATGGGCCAGCAGTCCGCCCCGTCCGCTGACGGTTACGGTTCCGGCGAGAACGGCTACAAGATGGAGGCGGCAGGAGATGAGTATTGAGACGGCCTCTCTCCCAGGAGAGGCTGACTTCTGAGTAGTTCGATAGTGTTCTGAGTTCTTCTGCCAGGGCCTTCGTGATTCCAGGGTTCCTGAGCATCAGACGCCTAGCTAGCTTTCCTGTCAGTTTGTTGCAGTACTGTTTGGTATCATTGCACGCATTGATTTGATCTCTTCAGTGGCAGTTTTCATATGTTGCCCGACTAATCCGTGCCACTAAATCACCATCGTCAGGTTACCTTAGAGTTTTTTTTCCCACTTGACCTATGGATGAACTTGAAACACGCGAGCTTCATTCGTTTGTGATGGGCACATGCTGTTTTAGTTCCACACTTATAAAGTAAATAGAATTTGGTAAGTGGATCCAGTGATCCGGTCTGTCTGTTAAATTGAAGTAAATGTGGCCATTGAGGGCTGTTCTGTTTATTTGCTCTGGAATCTGGTTTTTTTTTTTTTTTTTTTTTTTTTTTTTTTTTTTGTTTTTTTTTATTTTTTTTTTTTCCTTTTAAAAAAAAATTTTTTTTAAGAT
>VUQH01085586.1:0-13887 GCA_015106775.1 Etroplus canarensis | reverse complement strand
CACTTTGGTCTGGTCTGTCCAAAGGACATTGTTCCAGAAGTCTTGTGCTTTGATCAGATGCAGCTTTGCAAACCTAAGCTGTGCTGCCATGTTCTCTTTAGAGAGGAGAGGCTTTCTCCTGCAGCCCTTCCAAACAAGCCTGACTTGTTCAGTCTGTTTCCAACTGTCCTGTCATGAACTTTAACCTTTAACCTGCTGACTGGGATCTGTAGAGTCTGAGATGTAGCTCTTGGGTTTTTTGCAGGGTCTGAATTTGCTGGGACGTCCACTCCTGTGAAGGTTGGGGCGGGATGTTAACACGCGCCTGAACGCTCCAGAGCAGCAGCTTTTATAGAGGAGCTCACACTGATGATGATGATGATGATGATGATGATCAGTTAATCGGTGCATTGATTGGCAGCACCTGGCTGATACTGACCTCTGACCTCCAGCGGGAGGGTGGATTTTTAGATTTTCACAGGACTGTAGAACTCTACACCTGTACGATCTAATACATGTATATTTAAACCACTTCATAACTGCTCTGTTTGGTGATAAAAATTATCACATTTACAATTTTCATGACTTTAGTTAAATAAGGTTTCAAATGGAAAAATGTAAAGTAAGCCAAGTTAGGGCCAGTGAAGAACTCTGACTGCTGTCCTGATATGACCCAGCCTCTTTGACCTCTCAGTGGTTTCAGTTTGTGCAGTACAGCCAACCAGTGACAAGACAGCTGATCACCGTCTTTCTGTACTTCACATTACAACAACCTGAGACGTGCGATGGACCGTGAGCCACCATGATTGACATTCTGCTCAGAAATGGCTCTCGACAGCAAAGGTTGTGACCCCTGCTCTGTACCCTCTGCCATAACTTACACGCCCGCTCCTAACAAATGTAACTACAGGCACGGCGACGCATACCTGAACGGTGATAGGGCCGATGGGAACATGCAGCGTAAACAGTGTATCACTTAGTCCAAGGACAGTATTCATGAAACAAACTGTAATAGGCTCAGAGTCGCGGGGGAGTACGTTGTGTCCTGGGGTCCGAGTTGCTGTATGGTATACTTAACACATTCAGCAACTCGGACTTACAGTTTTTATCATTCTGCTCGTTTCGTCACATTTTAATACGACTGCGCGATGAATGTTGGTCTTGCAGCCGCCAGACCTCCTGCACACCGGGGCAGCCAAAACTGAACTGGTCCACGCAGCAGAGCAAGAACACGACAGATTAATACACACCATTTCAACAGCGCAGACACCACACAGTCGCACACGTGAGGAGCACACACTCATCTTGACAAGAAGAAAAAACAAAAAAAACGCCAGTCCAGAACATACAATAAGCCTGTTTCCACACGGCTGACTAGAACCTGTCCAAACAGTATTTTACCAGCCCTAAAGAGCAGTTTCCACAGCATACAGTCAGATAACACTGTTCATGTGAAATCACTGCTTAATGACAGTGTTAGACTGCTCGGTGGCATACTGAGCCCAAACTACCTTCATCTGTTCCAGATATAATGCTAATGTGAGACGGCGCTCACAGGTGATGAACTTTCATTAGATGTCTAAAACCTCTGTGAGGACATTCATTGGGACAGATGAGTCTCTTTTGCATCACTGTGGAGCCGAGCCATCTCCACAGCTTGTTGGAGAAAGATCTCTCAGATGGCCTCTGCAGACGGACCCTTAATCTGCTGGTCTCCCATTGTGTCCATCATGATGAGGTGAAAACTATGCGCTGATCCCTCTCTGAATGATGCACTGTTTCTAGGTCCTGGTGACCAGGCTATGTGATGTCATTTTACCAGTTGGCCTGGCATTATTTCAAGAAAAAATTCACCATTAAATATTCTTATTTATGACAACTTTCCAAATGATGCATTTCAAAGAGAAATGACAGGATTATTGAGTGCTGCAGTACATTTATTCATCTGCTTATTATTTCTTGGACATCAGGTCTTGTCCTGTGGGTAACACTTGGTCTGCAAGGCTTGTTTTTCCCCACATCAGTACTATTTTATCTTTAAGCCCGACAGAACGGCTGCCTGTCATCTGGAGGTGGCCTGGTCGGTTATCAGCAGGGCCGATGGCATAAAATATACATGCATTTTCCAGACTGTGAAAGTTCTGCTTGGCACGTTGTGAAGACGTCTAAAGGAGGTTTCTAGGTTGCTGCCACCGTTGCGTTTAGGGTTTCGCCTGGAAATCGGCCCGTACAGATGTTCAGCTCGACCCAGGATCCCAGTATTTACAGGACTGCTTCTATCCTGGAAACATGGCCCACTTCTTCTACACTGGCTACACACAGGAAGGACACTACAGACTGCCAAGTGCTCCTCATCTGAAAAGCAAACGCACACAGAATGATTTCGATGGCCGTGCTCGCAGCGTGGGGGACCAGAGTCCATTCAGCCGGCTACAGTGAGCACCAGCGACTGGCAGCTAAATCCCCTCTGCTCTCCCCTGGTGATAGAGGATGGAGGGAATCAGGAGGAGAGAGTTACAGAGGGAGGACGTCGGGCTTAGCGGGGCGCAGAGCCAGATGATTGGAGGGAGATGAAGTCCTGCGAGTCGGCGGGTGGGTAGGTGAATTAGCACCGAGAGGCAGAGAAAGGGATGTGTGAGACCGCTCTGTGAACTGAGCTCGACAAAGAGAGAGAGACCTCTGGATTTGACAGTTCTCATGTAGAACAGGGGTGTCCACACTTTTCAGCTTCTGAGCTACTTATAAAATGACCGAGTCAAAATGATCTACCTGCTGTAAAACTGTAAAACATTTATAGATTTGAGTATTCTTTATAAGTACAATATATGTTGGTGTACCTTGCATAACTGCATGAACCCATATTGCACAATACAACTCTGTACTTTTTTGTCATTACCTTACTCTGATGACTAGCTGTCCGGACCACTTGGATTTTAGTTCCTTCACCTTTTTCCAAGCTTGCTTGTTAGAGGGAAATCAATCCATGAAAACTCCAAAAACGCTGCTCCACATTTCCCTGCTTTGGAACAACAACGGTAGACTGGCAGAAGAGGCAAACGCACTTTGAATACGGCACTGAAAAAAGTCCTCCTCCCATTCTGTATGGTAGTGGTGGGTTTTTGGCTTCTTACTTGGTCCAGCTCCATCATTTTATATCCTTTCTTAAGTTTACTAGAAATAAATTGGAGGCTAAATAGGCGACAGCTGGCGTGGTGCCCCGTGTGTCAGAAAAGAGCAGGTGTCAGAATGGCTGCCCTGTATGTCAATCAAGTGAGAAAAATGTGATAGTGAGGGTGGATGATAGGCTGACGTCTGTTTTTAAATGCCACGCGAGCTACCCACACTACGATGGACTGGCAGATCACGGTCGACGTATTGGGCACCCTTGATGTAGATAGTGACATAACGGCGGGAAAGAGGCCAAGAGATGGAGGAAGGAAGAATTCAGTAGCGGTGGAGCGAGAAGACGGGAATGTAGTTCACCAAGTTTATGAATCTGCAGTGCTAAATGACAAAATAGCCACAGGTTTCACCTGTGTGCTTCAGTAGGACATTTTAGACCAACACAAAGCAACTGAAGGAGGATCAATGTGTTTGATACAATCCCTTCAAAAGCTACTGGAATATGATGCGAGACAGGTGTTAGTTACCCAGGTGTCACATAACTATTTTTTAATCCTTAAGTAGAATATCTGCTCTTAAGATTAAGCTTAAGCTTTGGCTTTAACCTGTGAAGCCTGGGTTTGTAGTTAAGAAGGGCAGACCAACATGAAGACCAGAGACCTGTCTATGGGGGGAAAGCCTGCCATTCTGAAGCTGAGAAAATCCACCAGAAACATTTAGTCTGTACCGGTACCACAATTTGGAATGTCCTGAAAAAAAGAAGGAAACCAGCAGTGTGCTGAGCAACAATCAAACCGGTCGTCTAAGCAAAACAATCGATGACAAACGGTGAGAGCAGTAAGGAAAAACCCCAAAACAGCTGGTAACATCATGAAGAACCTTCAAAGAGCAGGGGTGGAAATACCACAGGCCACTGGTCTGAGGAGACTTGGAGAGCAACAATGTAGAGGCCAAACTACAAGATGCAAACCATCAGCAGGATGACTCAGAAAGCCAGATTGGAATTTGCAAAAAAGTACAAAGATGAACAATTCTGGAACAAAGTTTTATGGACTGGTGACACAAAGATAAACCTCCACCCAGAGCGGCGGAAAGGCCGAAGTGTGGAGAAAGAAGGGATCTGCTCATTGTCAGGTTCTCCATGTGTGCAGAACTCCAGAGGCAAGACAGATCACGAAAATAGGGCTTTATGTAGCCAACAAACTCACATGAGTAACAAAGTTCAAAAGTATGGAGTAAAACTCCAGGCAAGGGAAACCACAGGAACAGACCAAACATCTAACACTGACAACACCACACTGAACTGAAGAGAGGCAGAGTAGACGTGGACAAAGACTAACGAGCAAACAGGAAGCAGGAGGGAGAGGAGCACAGGTGGCAACAATCAGGGGCAGGAAGTAAAACTGAACATAATACATGAGACAAGACACTGAAGACATGACACAAGGCTAAACCTGACGAAAGTCAGGAAAACAGCAGGAAACCATCTGGAGAACTAAATAACTAACGTAAACAGGGCTACTCTAGTTAATATAGTCATGAAAACAAAGGATGCAATAACAGGATAAAACACAGCCAAGGTTCAAATGGACTGGATTAGATTACTTTATTGTCATTTCAACTACATATAAATACGCAGTGAAATGAAACAGCGTTCCCCCAGGACCCGGTGCCCCATACAAGGGTAGTGCCGGCCGGCCAGGGCCCGCCTCCGGCCCAGCACAACACCCCGTCTGTGATGTCCTCTTCCCCGGCCACCGGCATCAGGCGACGCCGAGGACTGAAGGCCCGGTCGAGATCGGAGCCCCCAGAAACCGCCCATCCGCAGCATCAGCCCTGTGACGATACTCCCCCCAGAACCCAAAAACTTTGGTTTCCCGGACGCTGCCCAGCAGGTCATGAAAACCAACGCTGCTGGATCGCCAGTTAGCACCATCTGTGGACGGAGCTACGGAGCTACAACAGCGTCTGGGTCAAAACATGGACAATCACAGGGGTACAAGCACCACCTTAGTTCTGGAGTGGCCGCACGCTACCATCGTGCCGCCATCTTGCCCCTAATGGAAATGGAAAATTAATGTAAACAAGGGAGACAATGAGAGAAAGCAAACTAAGAATCACAAAACCCTGAAAACATAAAAACCAAACTACCATGACAGCTCATGATCCTGAACATGCAAGCTCATCTCTGAAGCATGGTGGAGGCTGTGTCATGGCGGCTTCTGGAACAGGCTCAGCCATTTTTATTGATGATGGAGCTCATGACAGCAGCATCAGAACGACTGTAGAATTCAACTTACCTAAATACCATATGCACATTTATAGAGAAATGTATCTAATGACTAATTGGAAAGAACTTAAATAAGACTGAAAAACTGGGTAGTTTGTGGTCTGTTCTATGTTGTTTATAAGATGTAGCAAATAGAAGCTGAGACTTATATTCATCTTTTGATCTCACACACAAATGTTGTCAGAGCGTCGCGTGAAGACTACTTGAAATGATGAGAAAGCTTGCCTGTGAGAACTTAAGTTCATACAGTTCATACAGAACTTTTGCTGCACTGTACTGTATTTTCATTTATGTTCGCACGTTTCAATAAATCACTGCACCTATTTCCCATTTTCCTGCAACATATGAAGACATGAGGGCTGGATCAAGACTTTTGAACGGTACCGAATGCACTTAGCCAGCTGCAAAAAGCACTGTGCACACCTTTCAGTGACAGACTTCCAATATTTTTTCATAAAAAAGGCACAAGTCAGAGTATTTCTCTTTAATTTCATCGATTCTATACATTGCAGCAGAGCAAAGACCAGAGTTACTGTGATACGGTGACGTGAGATGTCAGCGAATGCCACGTTCAGCGCTGCATTCTTGCTACTGAAGGCCACGCTGAGACCTTTGAGTGGAACTGTGCCTGTTTGGTGTGTGAACCGAGGAGAACGAGTGGGAGTGCAGCGTAAGGACGAGGGGGAGATACAGAGAGTTGTGCTGTGCAGTAATTGGAGCAGTTGCCTTCCCATCATCCACTCCTGCTCTCACCCTCGCTAAGGGTGTGGGTAACCCTCTGGAGAAGCAGACTTGGCCTTCTTACTAGAATATTGAAAACACAACAACACAGCAACTCCTAACCAGACAGACAGACAGACAGACAGACAGACAGACAGACATCCAAGGACCTGCCAGAAAACCCTGTTTTATTCATTCCCACCAAGTTACACAACCTCAACACAAGCGTTTCAGCGGTACCGTAGACTCACGGAGACGTGAGAGTGATGGAGCTGATGGTGTTTGATGACAGCTGTTATACTGATTAAAATGCAGGGGGTTACACGGTCACGGTTAAATGAGGGTGAAGGACGGACGGCTCTGATGCCGTGGCACAAAACATGAAAACAAAACAGAAATAAATATTAAGCTCAAATATGGTTTTTAATTCAAACTCAGTTTAAAATTCATACACTTCTGAGGGCCCAGTATCAGAGTAATGGATTACTGTAATCACATTACATTTGTCTTTATCAGAATCAGAATCGCTTTATTAATCCCAGGAGGGAAATTACGTTATTGTTACAGCTGTACAGTTATAAATAAACAGTTATAAATCTGAAGGCAGAAAAATTAAGATTAGATATATAAACATGTATTCATCAGGTTCAAATGTGAAATATTACAACATCAATCCAAAATTAAACACTATATACAATATGTACAGGATATGGCAACATAAGAAACTAATCAAGGAGTCACAGGGAGGAGTCACAGAGTGTGATGTCACCGGTAGGAATGACTTCCTGTGGCGTTGTGTGGAGCATCGTGGTGGAATGGGTCTGCTGCTGAACGTCCCCCTGTGTCTGTCCAGCACGTCATGGAGAGGCTGTGAAGGATTGTCCAATATTGTCCTTAACTTGGACAGCGTCCTCCTCTCTGACACCACTGTCAGAGAGTCCAGCTCCACACCCACCACGCTACTGTCCCTGCAGATCAGTTTGTTGAGTCTGTTGGTGTCCACTGCTCTCTGTCTGCTGTCCCAGCACACTACAGCGTAGAGGACGGCACTGGCTACCACAGACTCATAAAACATCCTGAGCATCGTCCTGCAGAGACTGAAGGACCTGAGGCGTCTCAGAAGACAGAGATGCTCTGGTCTTTCTTGCAGATGTCTTCTGTGTGTTTAATAAAGTCCAGTTTATTGTCAGTGTGGACATCGAGGTATTTGTAGTCCTCCACTGTCTTCACACAGACTCCATGGATGGAAACAGGGGACACTGGTGTTTTGGTCCTTCTCATGTCCACAACCAGTTCTTTAGTCTTTGTCACATTAAAAGCTGCGGACGGTTTTGTTCACACCATGACACAAAGTCGTCCACTACAGTCCTGTCCTCTTCCTCATCACCCTCTCTGATACGCCCCGCTACTGCTGAGTCATCAGAAACTTGTGAAGGTGGCAGGTCTCTGTGCAGGAGTTAAAGTCTGTGGTGTAGAGGGTGAAGAGAGAAGAAGAGAGAGAATGGTCTCCTGTGGGGCCCCAGTGTTGCTGACCACACACGGTGCTGCAGGTGCAGACTGACACTGCGGTCTGTCAGTCAGGTGGGCATCAATCCAGAACACAAGGGAGGCCTCCACCTGCATCTCTGACAGCTTCTCACCCAGCAGAGCCTGATGGTGTTGATGCGCTGGAGAAGTCAGAAACATGACCCTCACAGTGCTCAGCGGTAAGTGTAGTAGACATGGCTGTGCAGGTAGATGATGGGGTTGGTAGGCAAACTGGAGGGGGTCCATGAGGGGGCCGATCATTGGCAGGAGCTGGTCCAGGATGAGTCTCTCCAGGATCTTCATGATGTGTGATGTCTTTGCCACAGGGACCCTTTTTAACCTCCTTAGACTCTTTGTCCTCATATGGAGACATTCTATTTTGGCTTTCCAGCACCTTATACGTCTTTCTGCTCAATAAAGTGCTTTACAGTTTTGTCAAACAGTGGTCAAATTACTTTTTTCAGGAAGCAAACATGTAACGCATTGTTAGTTATCCACCTCGAACCCAAAGTGCTTCCAGCACCTGACTCCTGACTGCCTTTCTTATTAACAAACCTGATGACTCATCGCAGCAACTGCAACAGTCACCATCTTCCCCGCCGTGTTGTTTTCCTGCGTTTGTGAGCTTCTTTCTTCACCATGCACAGAGAGATTAGAACATTTGTAGCTGCATGCTCCCCCATCAGTTCCAGAAGAATTTCAGCCCTTGGCTACATTTGATAGAACCGATGATTAATAAACAACACGTACCATCGTGTTTTCAGAATTCTGGCATCCAGGGGTACAGGGAGTATCAGTTCTGGAGACATCCCCACATTTGACTCTTGAATACTCACAGAGGAGTTCTTCGTGGACTCAGTGACTTCAAGGTGCCCCGGTCCTGTGGCTGCAAAACAAGGTGAAATTCTCACCCCCCACCCCCTCCACCCACCGCCGTGCAGACAGCCGGTGTAAGGTGTTTGTGCTGATGTGGCAAGTATGGTTTCCTCCAAACGTCATGCTGTGCATTATGGCCAAACATCTCCACTTTAATGTCCTGTGTCCAAAGGACATTATTTCAGAAGTCTTGTGGAGCTGTTCTTTTTAGAGATGAGAGGCTTTTTAGGTGGAACCCTTCCAAATGAGCCACACGTGTTCAGTCTTTTTCTAACTGTCCTGTCATGAACTTTAACCTTTAACCTGCTAACTGAGGCCTTGGGTGTTTTGCAGTTTCTCTGAGCATTGCTTGGGTGAATTTGCTGGGATGTCCACTCCTGGGAAGATTGTGGCGCAGAATTTTTTTTTTTTACAGGACTGTAGATTATTTTGATCAAAAGACAATAAAAATTTCGTACCCGGTCGTAACAGAAGGCTATGTGGATTCAGATTAGTTTGAACTGCACTTGTAAAGATACAATGCCAAGAGTCTAATTTTGCCCCATCTCACGATGGTAAAGAATTCCTTCCAGAAATGACTTGATCCAAATCCAGACGACTCCAAACATTAATCACGTCTAAATTGGAAAACATTTCTTGCAAATCCATCCATAACTTTCTGGGTAATCCTAACAAGCAAACAAACCGAACCAATCACAAAACATCCATGAAATTACTCTGATCCAATATTTGTGGCCAGTTTTTCCCCCCCCAAGTCATTACACACAACAGTCCTTCAGTCTGAGCTTTGGCTGGACCACACAAGCACTTCTGTTCTAAGGCTTTGCCAATGACAATTTCACTGAATGCTTTGGGTCTCTGGCCCGTCACTAAATTAATTTTCTGCCTTTGTAAGGGCTTTAAACTTACTGTCATTTCGGCATGCCGACATCTAGCAGCTTATAGAAAATAATATGTCTGAAGTTTGTAGCCTGGACACGTCCAAGTTCCTGCTGTTGGCGGTTCAACCCAACGTGGCTCATTGCGTCTCCTTAGATCCGACCACTGAGCCTTTCGCAGGCCTTTCTGCAGACTGGAGGCGTATTGCCATGTGTCTCTTTTTAAAAAAAAAAAAAAAAAAAAATCGGGAATGACTTCCATCTGGTCGCTCTGCCGTTGGGTCCAGATCAAAAATCCAGCCACAGCTCTGCAGCGCTGTCACAGCGCTTCTTTGATTTCTCATTTGCTCACTGACCAAACTTCTTGTTTGAGAATTTGCACGTGATGGGCTGCAGAGGGAGAGGCTGTGTAGCTCACTGCCAATTCCTAAAGATGGAACTCGACTGCGGTCAAAACTATTTGCCGGCCTCTACACAGTCATGAAATACAGTCGGAGAGTTGAAGAGTATCACATTTATGTGTTATTCATCTTTGAATTTAAGATTTTTTTTTTTTACAAAGAAAAACAATCTGACATTTGTTTTTTTAAATAAATGATTACTTAAGCCCCTAACAGCAAACAAAGTAAAAATGGAAGAATAATTTCAGACCTTGTGTGTTAAACAAAGAACTGACTTTCTATCATATCATTTTGAATAAACAGCATTTGAGGCATAATTCATTTGTCACGTCAAAGCATTTCAAACTTTTTCCTGTCATTTTACAGCGTTAAAACGAAGAAGTTAGGGTTAGGTTTCAAGTTGTTCATGCATCTCTTGGCCTTATACCAAGGTAGGATGGCTAGTTTCCATAACAGGACCACCACAGGCCTCTACTTTCTTCTGGCTTTGCCCTGTCCAAATTCATTCACCATCATTTGGGTTAACGAATTACTGCCACTAGCCAAAAATATGTAGTGATCCATTTCATGATAGCCGGCTGTATTTTTACATTTTCACAGATCAGCCACAACACTGGCACCAGTGAAGGGAACAACAGATCATCTTGTCATAATGCAAAAGTTCTCATGGAAAACCTTGAGTTCTCAGGACTACTCAACAAAAGATGCTCAGAAATCACAACAGAGAACCTGAGATGTTGTCCCAGCCTTCAGATTCCCTGGCAACCAATCCGTCAAGCATCCCCTCCACCCACTCTTCCACAGGGATACAGAAGTGTTATCAAGCCAGCTGAGACAGCCTTTTTTTTAAACTGTGTTCAAACCTTCATTTTTCAAATACACTTATTTTTATAAACTGCACCAAAAATGGAAAATGAAATGTATATTGTGCACAGTTGTCAAAGAGGCAGCATGTACATCAAAATAAACCATTTCAAACAGTGCAATCAAAGTTCTGAGTGTCCCAGGATCTTCTATACAGAAAGACAAACTTTTCAGTGGCGAAGTGGAGCTGTCATAGGGCGACAATACCCGTGAAAATGACATCACTTCCTGTTGTAGCAGGGAGTGGCACCACCTGATAGTTCATGCTGAAAACATGATATTCCAACACAGGAAGTGCCGTGAACAGCTGATCAGATCGATAAAGCGTCTGCGTCTGGATTACAATGTGTTTGTTAATGTGCTTTTTACTTGATTTCTGCAAGTCCATCAGTGGAAGGAAGCAGAGCTCGATGTGTGGTACATAACAGTAACTCCTCTGGTTTTATATGCAAATAGAATTATTACACCTCTATCACACCACTGCCAGAGTCCAGCTCCACGCCCACCACGTTACTGTCCCTGCAGATCAGTTTGTTGAGTCTGTTGGTGTCCACCACTCTCAGTCTGCTGCCCCCAGCACACTACAGCATAGAGGATGGCACTGGCTACCACAGACTCATAAAACGTCCTGAGCATTGTCCTGCAGACACTGAAGGACCTGAGATGTCTCAGAAGACAGAGATGCTCTGGTCCTTCTTGTAGATGTCTTCTGTGTGTTAACTGAAGTCCAGTTTGTTGTCAGTGTGGACACCGAGGTATTTGGTTGCAGTTCTACCGACACAAACAGATATGCAAATGGAACGCCCAGCTCTCCTGTAGGGCTTACAGGGTTGAACATCTAAATTCTGCATCATCATTGCATGGTGAATTTAACACTGTTGGAATCATCACCTCTCTCTCCCTGATCGCAGCATTACAACCACTGGGATGCTGCAGCCTGACTGCGAGACTGTGATTAGCTCGCTCAGTTAATAGCTAGATTTCAGAGTGAAAGATCATGTGTTCAAACCACCTCTTAGGACAGTTTTCCCTGTTCTAATTCATTCTATTGAGAATGTTTTGTTCATTGATTAGAATGAAGCCAAATAAGGTGCAAAAGAGTTCTTGAACACAAACTTGACATTGAGGAAACATTTAACAACCACCTCGAGCCAACACAGGGAGAACGTCCACAGTGCTGGTTCAACTTTCATTTTGGAGGTAGATATTGGCAGAAACGCCACCGTTATAATTCAGCGTTGAAAGTTTGCCAAGTAGTGACTGAAAGAATGAGATTAAAGATGCCATGAGCGGAAATGATTTCTATCCAAAGATATCTGGGCTCAGCCTTAAAGAGGCTGAGGAGCTTAGAGTAGAACCCGAAGGTGGTTCAACGTCTGACTAGGACGCCTCATGGATGCCTCCTAGGTGAGGTGTTTCAAGCATGTCCAAATGGGAAGAGGTCCTGGGGTAGATCCAGGACATCTACCTATTATCTGGCTTGGGAGCATTTTGGTGTCCCCCCAGAAGAGCTGGAGGAGGTGACTGGGGAGAGGGAAGCCTAGGTGTCTCTGCTTAGACTACTGTCCCCACAACCCAACCCAAGATAAGTAGAAGAAAAACAGACGGACAGATGCTATACTTTTGGTTTGTATATTACCCAGTCAAAATAAAGCTCACTGAGGTAGGATCCTGGCCTTGTTAGACCAAAAAAATCACCCTAAAACACATAACTGTTTATTTTTTCAAACCACATGGACCACTTTTTTTCCATGAACTGACAGATGAAGGACTTGCTCTGATCTGAAGGTGCAATACTCTCACAAACACACCCACGGCTGTCTAACAGATTACCAAACCCAGATAGACGCCGGCTCGGTGTGAAGCTGTATGTCTTCACAGTGGTAACGTTCACACAAAGCTGCACTTTGACAGGCAGAAGTTCAAAGCAACTCTGACAAACACATTTCCACAGGCTCCTCGTGATCAGCGCCAGCCATATTCCTTCACCAACCCTCATGACACAGTTTACCTTCACAGTTAACAATGAGAAAAATGGATAAAGACACCAGTGATTTAGTCCTCCTCTCTCCAGCGTTGTCGACGTCGCAGCTTAATGAAATCAAAGCGGCTGTAATATTCCACCGCTGTCAACCACAGCAGACAAAGAGCTGAGGCACGACGGCGGTTTGCAGCCCCTCGTGATCTAATACAAGCACTTCTCTGAGAACAATGAGGGTGACGAGGCAAACAGTAATTTATAACTTGTGTTTCCGTATCAAGTCTGACATTTCAAAGTGTCTTGTTTTTCACTCAGAAAAGAAAACAGTTGTGCGAAAGAGGATAAAACACAAGGGCACCGAAAAGCCAAGAGGAACACAAAGAAAAACAGGCCACATGTTGAAGCAGACTGGTTAATGACACGGTCAGATTTATTCAAGCATTTTGCGTGTGGCTATGCCAGCAGTGGGTGTAGACACTTGGAACATTTAGCTTGGAGTATGGGCCTCTTGTTGGGTGCAACCAGTGATTAACATGGCTGTAGGGGCAAATCCACCAATCAGGCATGGCATTATAACTACTTGCCTAAGATCGTGTTGGTTCCCCCTTTTGTTGCCAAAACAACCACTGAACCGCCGAGGCGTAGACTCCACCGGTTCACACTCCTTGGACCACTTTTGATAGATACTGACAACTGCACACCGGGAACACCCCACAAGAGCTGCAGGTTCGGAGATGCTCCGACCCAGTCGTCTAGCCATCGCAGTTTGGTCCTTGTCAAACTCACTCAAATGTCTTGATGCATGCTCAATCATCCAGGTACGTAAAGCCTCAAAAGTTGATTCTGTTCATCTGGACGTAGGGTTTTCCGTGGGAGAAACGTTTCATCACTCATCCAAGTGACTTCTTCAGTCTCAACTGACTGCAGGTTTCCCCAACCTTATAAACAGTACATTTGCATAATGACTGAAACTATCACTACTGAGTGAAACTATCACCACTGGGGGACAATGGGCTGGTCAGTTCCTTAGCCATTAAAATGCAAATTCTTATGACAATTGATCAAACAACCCCCGATGAGGCCCACTGATCAAAGGCCATGAGTACCATCCACAGAGAGTTGGGGAATGGCTGCAATCACCGCATTGTAAGATGGCGAAAGATGTACCCTTAGGCCCCCTCCTCGATTCAGAGACGGTCTTTCCCTTTTCACGTATATGGCTTCCTTGACTCCCCGCTCAAACCAGCG
>VUQH01085585.1:0-11863 GCA_015106775.1 Etroplus canarensis | reverse complement strand
CAGTTTATAGATTAAAAAAAAAAAAAAAAAAATTATGGCTAAGGGTTCACTTGTAGAGAAAGCCAACCAAAATTTCAAATTCCAGAATTTAAAAAAAGACCCCAAAAATCATCCAGTAGAGCTATATAGACCTTTTGCATCTTCAGACTGCATTTAAGGAATGTTTTGTTTTCATATATCAAACACAAGTGTAATGCTGTGAAGTAACACCTGCAATGCAAAGTGTCATGTCAGTGTCCCAGTCTCAAAGCACATTTTGTCTCTTTTCACGTATTTTATACATGGAAATTGTTATGTAACATGATCACAGTACACAGTGTTTTACCTGACTTTGAACAAATACTCTGATGCATATTAAAGTGGCACCCAGTTTTCTAATGAAACAAAACTAATTGTAAACTGAATTCCAACTGTGCAACCACAGGTCATTCAGGGTGAAATATACCCAGAACTAATTGGATTGTTTCTTTTGAGCGATGACTGCTTCAAGAATGTTGTTACACACAATTGTTGTGTCAGGCAAAGACACCGAGGACCAATGCATAGATAGGGCACACAAAAAGATTAATTTAGTGTGATCAGTTGAGAAATTAGAATATTATATTGCAGCAGAAACCGCATTTTGACAGTGCTAGAACAAAGGAGGCATTGGTGCTGAACAAGGCACAGCACAGTGCACCACTGCCATACAGAAATCCTCTAATAGCCACAAAACCAGTGCCAAGAGCAAGTGAAATTAAAAAAAAAAAAGTAAAGCAAATTAATTCTATTATTGTAAGACACTGATGTTAACTGCTATAACCTACTACCTAAATAGGTGATAATTGACCTTCGCCAAGATGGCAGAGGTATATGTTTTTGTAGGCGTTGGTTTGTCTGTCTTTTTGCAAAATAACTCAAAAACTTATGAATGGATTTGGCTGAAATCTTTTTTTAAAGGATTTTACTTCATGAAAGGAAGAGGTGATTACATTTTGGGAAGAATCGGGTGATGGGATCATGACTTTATAATTTAATGTTTAATCTGATGTCCCCACATATCATGACTATGAGAAAGTGTGTGTGTGCATGCGCACAAGCGTTGTAGAGAGTTCAAAGGCTCGAGCGCTCTCTGAGTGCTTTTCTAGTTTAGCATGTGGAAGTGTGCTTGGGCCAGATGCTAAACCCCAAATTGTGTCTGATGCATCCATTGGAGGGTGAGTGTATGCATGACATTTATAAAGCACTTGAAGGGAGAGAGCAAAATGCTATAGAAAAATGTGTGTGAATGAGTGAATGTGGATTGCAGTAAAACATGCTTTGAGTGCTCAGAACAGAAAAGTGCCACATAAATAGCAGTCCATTTAAAGTTTCTCATGATCAGACATCAAGACATAACATTAGACTGGTGACTGCCAGTGCCCTGGCTGCATCCTGTTCTCAGCCAACATTAGGAAAGCACACCCAACTAAAGTGCTTGTACATGAAAGAATTTATGTACTTTTGGAGCTGCTGAAATGAAGCAAAGTCCTGGGAGTTTCCCTCAACATGAGGTAAAAAGGAAAGGATACAGCTCTAACTCCTGTAGGAGGGTGACATTTCTTCTATGTCCTTTTTGTGGTATGGAAATAGTTGTTTATAAAAAGCGGTAAGTAAATTCTAGATCCAATAATTAAGCAGTGGATCAAAATAGTAATAAACTGACGGAAGGGAGCAGCTATATACTGTAGATACAGGGTATGAGGAGCTTAACACAAGGAAACAAAATTTTAATTAAGTTTAATTAGGCTTACACAAACTTTATGTGACCAGAAGGGAAAAACCTGACAACACTTGTCTGCCATTTGAAGAAAACTACCTCAGAAAGATCCATTACTGATATCAAAAATGACAAAGTGTAACTGAGATCTAGTTTAAATAAATCATATCCATTTGTTAATCACTACAAGTCCCCTTGTTCCCTCAAATTGTCCTGAGAATACAGCCAACTAGACAGTTTTTAATGATGGATTCAATGTTGTCTGAATTTTGGCAGTGCAAATGCTCGTGGGAGGCATAAAAAATGTATTGCTAATTTTACTGGTAACATTATATGGCAGCCTTCCAACTGACAGTTATGAAATATTTAAAGGCGAGCTTATGGGCCCATTGTTAAACATGTATAATGAAACTTAAATTGACAATGATACCTGTTGTTGTAAAAACAAGATAAATCTCCAAGAGAGTGTAGAGACAGTGATTCAGTTAATCAATTTCAATTATACAACAGCAGTTCACAACAGTAGTTGCTTTATGTCACATGGTAAAGACCCTACAAAATTAGATAGCAAACCCAGATCTCCTTATCCTCTTATGAGCATGGACTTGGACATGGTTGAAAGAATAGCGCCCTTCTAACAGGAAGAGACCTGTGGCAGGAACTGCACCGGGCTTGGCAGCCATCTGTCTGAAGTGGTTGGGGGGCATAGGGAGAAGAGCAAAAAAGATGCCATCGATGAAATACAGTAGTGGTATAATAAAGTGTGCATAAATGAGAGGGAGGCAGGTGGAATGGTGAAGATGCAAGAAGTAAAGCTAGTGAAGTTGGATGAGTTTAAATACTTGGGATCAATCATCCAAAGCAATGGCCAGAGCACAAGAGAGGTGAAGAAGAAAGTGCAGGCAGGGTGGAGTGGGTGGAGACGAGTGGCAGGGTGCTTTGTGACAGAAGGATAGCAGGCAAAAGTGAAAGGCCTAGTGAAGTCTGCTGTGATGTATGGTTTGGAGATGGTGGCACTGACAAAAAGACAGGAGGCAGAGCTGGAGGTGGCAGAATTGAGGATGTTGAGCTTGTCACTGGGAGTGACCAGGATGGACAGGATTAGAAATGAGCACATCAGAGGGACAGCGCAAGTTGAGAAGTTTGGAGACAAAGTCAGAGAGGCAAGGCTGAGATGGTTTGGACATGTTCAGAGGAGGGATAGTGAATATATTGGATATTGAAGATGGAGCTGCCAGGCAAGAGGAAAAGGGGAAGACCATAGAGAAGGTTGATGGATATAGTGAAGGAGGATATGCACAGGGTTGGTGTGAGGGAAGAGGACGCAAGGGATGGAGTGAGCTGGAGGCAGATGATCTGCTGTGGTGACCCCTAACGGGAGCAGATGAAAGAAGAAGAAGACGAAGAAGAAGTGTGAGAGCAGAAGAATGCAAAAAATGTGTACAAACTTTAACATTATGTGATTTATGTTACATAAGGAGCACTGTAACATTGTCTTAAAAAAACATGAAGTATGAACTGGTACTCCCGTATATACACATCTAAAGCCAGAGGTTAATAAATATTTACAGTATTTCAAATTGACACATTGTGGACTCCTTTTCAGAAATAGAAGTCATACTTTTACTTATATTTTCTATAAACTAAAGTTGATCTTTATTTTAGCTGTAAAACACATTTAATAATATAGTTACACAGACACACTTATGTTAAAATATTAACTCTGTATTCGGTTAACAATGCAGCTGGACTAAAGTGAATAGCCGGTGGTCTATTAAAATATCTCATGCTGATGTGAGAGTTTTAATTGGCAGCAGTGGTAACATCCAGTAGAAGCTAGGCATCAATCCGGAGGGTGTTGGTTTCATCCAGCAGATTTTTATTGGAATTGGTTCTGAGATGCAGTGCTGTTTCATTAGTCACCAGCCCCTGACTAATAGCACAAGATAGACAGTCGTGTCAATTAAAATCTGATATCAGTCAGATGAGATACACATGAGATAGGGGTAAGCAGGGGTTGAATTGTAATTTGACATTAACCCTTGGACTCCTCAGAGAAGGGATAGGGTAATTCTTCCTAAATCAATACCAGTGCCCGATTATTAGTCGCATTTTATGGGAGTTGTCGTCAGTAAGTCTAAACCGAAAATAATGAAGATGATTTCAACCAAAAGAATAATTAAGAAAGCTGTTAGCACAAAAAGTTATCAAATCTTGAAGTAACGTGAGCATCATCTTAACAAAAATAAGTTCAATATTTTGCTATGCAATTCTATTGTATCCGATTCTAAAGGAAAATATATATCTTTTAGTGTGTCTAAATGCCTTACTGTATGTAAACTACCAGAAATGTAAGTATTAACAAGTTCTCCTTCTTTCATATTTATTTTTATGCCTTTGGCAATTCTTTAGGCTTTGTGAAAAGTGCTTCTCTGAAGCAAATTTGATGACTGAATATTAAAAATTGTTCAAAAAATATTTCTTAGTTAATCATACCAAAGGAAGAGCACATCACAATCTTGTAGCTCATAATTTACAATAATCATATGTTTGCTCTAACTGTGGTCTAAAAGGAATAGAGGGGAAAAAAACTATTAACTGCAGTATATCTCTCCCAAGAGTCTAGAATTACGCTTATTTTATTGTAATCCTATTGAGTAAATACACAGGCAGCCACAGATCCAGGTCTATCAATGCCTGTGTGCTGAGGGGTTTGTGGCACAATTTCACTTACTTTCAAGGTACATGGAGTAGGTGGGAGGAAGTCTAACACTGTCAAAACCTCGGCAACACTAACAGTATACAGCACACTACTTTGTTTTCCAAAAACAGGTTTTTACTTGTTGCCTCATGTCATCAATAAGCATATTACAAACAACATTTCAAATAACACATCCAAAGAAAAAAAGGGGCAACTACAAGGATTTGTTGGGCATCATGCCATGTGGCTTCAGGACACTTATTGTCCCTGGAAAAGTGCTTAATAAAGGGACTAGGTTGTGCCCAATAAAGGGGTTTCTTCTATAAACTGGAGGAGTGCCCCTAAAGGGTGGTGTTTGTTTTTACTGAAAATGTGCCTTTTTGCTGTAATGTAAGCCATTTGATGCATGACAGGTTTTGTTCTCTTTATTGCTGTATGGATTTAACAAACTACTGGAGGTCTTTAGCTGTGGACTGTCATAACTGAGCCTATCTCCATGAAATTCGCATGTTTGTTAACATGTTTGGTATCTTGCTATGACCAGCTGGCTGATCGTACATTTGATTGTGCTTTTGACTGTTCTTGTTACTTGGCCACCTGCCTCATCAGCCAAGGATTTTCATGTCATCGGTTACACACATCGGTTATATATTGTAGTAAATAACCAGTAAATAACCAGTCATGTGCAGGTAGTTAGGTAGAATAGTATTTCAATTCATAGAAAGTAGCTATAGCTCAAGACTACTGTGGCTGTTAAACATTCATACAACTTATCTATGTTTGTGAGTTAGATTTTGGGGGAAAAAGCTATTTAACATCATGTGGAGGAGGCACTGCTTTAAAGGGACCACGGAATCAAGCTGATTCATTTGGGCACAAGTGATACTCTGCCAGCCCCTAACCTTAACCTGCCTCTTCACACAGTGTGATAATATATGATAAGAGAGTCCTCCAAATCCCACCATGTTTTCCAAACGGAATGCTGGTTTGCTGCACGTGAAACTATCAAATAAATGGACTATGTATGCACCTTATATATTACTAAACTGTGTATTCTGGCCATAAAATATGCAATATGAATATAATCCCAGAACACATATAACAAAAAATAGAAAATTATTAAAATACTTCCTACTGGTATGTCTCACTGTGGGCACTGATGCATAAAACCTAGTTTGTCCAGATCCCTTCAGTTTTGTTAGGGCCCAGCTTCCCACACATCTCTTCAGTGCATAGCTGTGGTAAGTTTTGACAGTAGTTGTGTGTTCATAGACCAGGATCAGCAACACATGACTGTTTTAACAGCTCAGAGCCCTCCTAAGGACATTAGAGAGAAAAGTGGGAGTGTTGGGTTCGAGAAGGCAGGGGAAGGGGTCAGGTATTTGAATAAGACAGTGGCTGAAAATCTTTGTAGTGAACAATAGCTTTTTGCTGGCAGCAAGAAAGCAAAACAAAACAAAACACTGCCAATTTATATACATACTAACTGTGTTCCTCCTTATACTGCAGGTGTTTTACCTGCAGTAAAAGAAGATAATTGGTTGCAGTAAACAATGGGTTTTAAAAAAGAGCATTTGCTGCATTTTTCTGCTGTTAAAATAAACCTGGATATTTTGTAATGCATGGAAAATTAGCTCATCATCACCAATTATCTACATCGACAGGCTCAAAATTGTATTTTTCTCCCCAAAGAACACAGCATTGTTCATGTTTTTTCTTACAATATAATTAGCATGAATATAATTTAATTAAATCTCTGATTTTTAGGATTACATATCCTCAATATCACCATGGTTTTATAGTACTTTTAAATTTGACTGTAAAGTGTATGTGAGTTCTATAAGAAGAGGACATAATGAGAGACTTTAACTTATTCTGTCTCATTAAAGGGATGCTTTACAGGATCCCTATTAGTCCCATGATCTTGAAAAATTTTGTGAGAGGATCTCTGCTACATTGCGATAAAGAGGAATAGAGACACCACATCATTAAGCAAAAGTCTTTGGATGAGCTCACTTGTCAAGAAATGTGAGTTCACTGACAACGGGCCTTTAGGAACACAGTTAACTGTCATTAAAGAGGTAAAGTACAGCTTTGCAGGTGTAGCAGTGAAACCAAAAATCATATTACCTAAGGCAGAAAGGCCAACAGCTCAGTGGCTGCTGATAAAACAAGGGCAAAAAGTCTCTGTCAGTTGGAATCTTAAATGTAATTTTCTGATCTGATTATCTGACCATGGTAGAACTTCGGTGGGTTGTTTTTGCATAGAAATGGCAGTTTGATATAACTGAAGTTTAACTTTTTTTTTAACATCTTTTGCATAAATGACTTTCTATCAGGTATTGGGAAAATGCACTGTACATATGAAATGCTCTGAACTTATAGCAATAAAGCTAGTCTAAAATATACTTTCAGCATCATTACACTAAAGCTGAAAAGAAATAAAGCTTTAAATTATACCAGACAATTTAGGTGGAACAACAATTACCACTTTGATGTTTTTCACAAAATCTTGTGTAGCTGTAAGTGACAAAACAAGTAAGGAAAAAAACATGTGATATTTAAGTGCCATTTAATAGCTGCTGTAACAAGAAGCTGATGGGGGAAAAGCCATATTTTAAGACACTTTATCAAATGTATCGGAAAAGTTAAGTGTTGTTAAGTCATTACTTTTTTGACAAGGATCTGTAGATGACTGATGGATACTCGGTAGTTACTGTTAGTTACTTGTTTGTTCCACACTCATTTACTAACAGAGGTTGCAGAAGACTTTCTCTTTGCATGCCATTTCAGCGGGTTCAAAAAATTCCATTAGAATGTAATTTAACCACCTATTTTTATTTTCATTTTTAATAATAGGATTTTTTATAGCTTAAAAGTTTCAAAAGCAACAGGATCACAGGAACTAATGTGAAGAAAAGTGCATTGAAACTACAGCAAATATAAATAAACTCACAGTGTGCAGTAACTTCTTGAGAGTTACAGTACTAGCAGAGGCACTAAAACAAAGCATTTGCTGTACTAAAATCAAAAGTAATGTAATCAAATGCAGACATACAATGTTTCTTATCCTTAAAAAAACCAAACAAAAACTTAAAGGCTTAATCCTCCCTCTGCTGCCACACTGGGCACCAAAATTACGGGCATCATTTCATCCACAGTTAGTAAGGAAATATTTCTCCCTGGGAAGTGATAAGAAGCCACCCACCAAAGACTCTGAATGTGGGGCCATAAGATTCAATAAGAAATTACTTCACTAAGACGATGTCTCTCACGGTATGTGCTCCTTCTGCACAAGGGAGTAGCTGCACGTATGACCCTGTATTTGTCACAGATATGCTTTGAGACCTTGATGAAGTATCCAACACTGACAACCCTGTCTTTTATAGTGTTGCGTGTGAATTATTTAATGTTACATTAGATCCAGCATCACTGTTCTTATCAGTTCTTTAGCCTTTAGATTTTACAGCCTTTATTAAAAACAAAGTCATTTAAAGTATTTGGTTACTTGCACATCAATTCATTAGTACTTTTGATTTTGGGCAGAATGTATATGGAGCTCTTACCCACAGCTACTTCAGCACTAAAACAACCACTATTTTCTCCATCTTAGGTAAAATTTTTGCAAAGAGGAGCCCTGTTACAAAAGGGTGTTGCTTTACCAGACTTGTTTTGAAAATTATATTCAGACTTAATTACAACTTGGGTCAATTTTTTGTGTTCTGGTCATCATTCCAGCTATTAATAATCATACTGTGCGCAACATTTGCTGTGCTATGGAATCACTGAAACATCATAAGCTCACACAGGGAAAGAAGCACATGCAGTCAGCTTTGTTTGAGTGCAAAAACAAAAAACAAAAAAAAAGTAAAGAAACAAGTTCAAAAGTTATTTGGAAGTGAAACTGAACTTGCTGTAGTGATGTTTTCACTGCATCTTTGTGCTGTACTTCTAGGGGCAGGACAGACTATCAAAATACTGTTATTTTATGTTTCAGTGCAGCAGAAAATGTATGTTTTTGTTGTCAGGTGGAGTATACAATAATATGAAGCCCACAATGCTAACATTTAACTATGGAAAACAGTATTTCTTAGACATTTGCACTGAGATTATTGATCACAAGATTTTTCAGAAGTCTCCTAGAAGTGTCACCTGATGTGGTTTCCAAGCAGTTCTTCTTACAAAACACTCATGCTATCTGAAATCACTCAGTCCTTTACAAGTCTATATAAGCATACACAGAAAGAAGCTGGAACCAGCTTTGTGAGTGTGTGTTTTCTGTAAATTTTACTTTGTGATTATATGCACTTGTTCATATTCTCAGTTCTGTACCTGTGCTGTTCAAAATATTGATATTTTTCTTTAATCTTCTTGCAGAGCTGTAATAGTATACATCAAAACAATCCCACAACATAAAAAAAAAAATTACAAAATTCAAAAGTAATGAAAGTTCTCTGCACTGACTCGCTGTATCTGAATTTAAGGGTGGGCTTTTATAGTAAGCCCACATAGCCATCTGACAGTATACATCAGTTATAATATCAGTAGGTGTATATCAATTATAACACCTATAGTCACAACCACTTCACTGGGTATACCTGTTTAGCTGATTGTTGAACTCCTCAACTGCTCAAGTTTGTGTGAGTATTTGAGAAACTGGTGATCTACAGGGATTTTCCCCTTCACAACCATTTATAGTTTACAGAGAATAATCCAAAATAAAATGAAACGAAAATATCTAGTGAGCAGCAGTTCTCTGGGCAGACATGCCTTATTGAGGCCATGAGGCTAGACTGCTTTAAGATGATAGGAAGGCAACAGTAACTCAAATAACCAAGGTATGCAAAAGAGCATCTCTGAATGCCCATCATGTAGGGAGGATATTTTCTTGGCACACTTTGGGGTCCTCACTATCAATTCAGCATAGTATTAAACAGAGTATTATAGCTGGCCATGTTCATCTCTTTATGACCACAGAGTGCCCAGCTTTTGATGCCTGCATTCAACAGGATAATTCTCCATGTCACACACTACAAATCATCTCAAACAAGTTTCCTGCACATGACAACGAGTCCACTGTACTCAAATGCCTTAACAGTCTCAATCCAATAGGGCACCTTTGGGGTGTGGTGCAACAGAAGATTCGCATCATGGATGTGCAGCTACACAATTCTGCAGCAAATGAGTGATCATTTAAATGTCAATATGGAGCAAAAGCTCTGAGGAATGTTTCCAGCACCTTATTGAATCAACGCAATGAGGAATTAAGACAGTTGTAAAGGCCAAAGGAGCTCAAAATCACAATTAGAGAGGTGTACCCAATAGAGTTGTTGGTGAGTGTATATTGTTTATCCATGCATGTTTTAAATATGTTTATTTTTTCATTTTAGTTGTTTTCCTTAATACTGCTACACTGAACCCATCTTAACATTGAAGATTTACATTTTTTTGTCCTATTTTAATATTTCTTCAGATGCTCTGTCATTACTCAATAGCCTGGGAAGATGAGCTATGTATCAACCCCAAAATACCACTGAATATGTTCTTCTCCCCTCACAATAAGTATAGAATGGACAGTTTATGTATTTCATATCATAGTAACTTTCAATAATATTTAAATCTATAAAGTCTTTGTGATTAAATATTTTCAAATACCTAAAAGTTAACTAAACATTCATGCTTATTAATCCTCACTTTCATTGCATTATACCTTATCAGCAGTATTTGTAAATGTTGTTACTTAGAAACACTACGACCAGCTTGTAATTTGGAAACAAAATCTGACTTCAAAAGAGATCTTATTGTAATATGTATGGTTTAATGTAAGTGCGCTGCATGGGTAAAAAACAGGACTGTGGAAGAGTCAATGAAAGAAAAGGGAAATTATATTCTGAAACAGCTTGGTGGTAACCATGAGACCATGAAATGGAACCTCAGCTCTACTCTGTCAGCTGGGCAATTTTCCACCTTGTGAGGTCAGGCAAATTCAGAGAAAGCTTCCCAGTGCCTTTGTGTAAAAATTCACAGGAGAATCATTCTTCAGATGATCATTCAGGGTTGTTGTGGTTGCATGTGTCATAACCTTCAGTTTCTTTTATTGTGTTCAAAAATATGCTCAGTTTCAAAGTAACAGTTTTATTGTGGGTGTGTATTGTGACTATTGGCAGAATGCATATGGACTGTTGATATTCTAATATTTGTGCTGTAAAGAGACCATCTGTCCAATTCTTCTGTGCTGGTACTAAATCACAACACATTTATTGTGGGCCAAATATCAGAATCAGAATACTTTATTAATCCTGGGGTGGGGGGTGTATTGTTTAAATATTGGTATCTATGTGACATGAAAGCACAGTGAGCAAATCTAATATTACAGTTCAGCTGGCCTTAGTTGATACAGATAATGTATAGAATACAATAAATATTGGGGAAATGTCTGTTCATTTCATCATTTATTTCAACAATGCTGGATACTAATTGGTCAAGTCTTATATATATATACATGTTGATGATTTATAATTAGTGTGGTCTAGGATTAGGGCAAAAGAAATTCTTCTGCCAATAGCAGTAAGATTTGTTTGGGTCTGTTGGATCTGATCTTGCTGCAATCTCAAAATAATATTTTGAGTTTGATGGAAACTTTGCAATAAAACTAAGATTTACACGAGTACTTCTTCTGGGGCAAATCACAGTTTTTGTCATCATATTACACTACTCCATGCAATGGTTTTTAAATCTTTTTTGTATTTTTTATTGTTTGCTTGAGTTTGTATAGTAATGGTGGATTTTGTTATAACTGAAACTTTAAGTTTTGATGTCAGATATCCAAAGACAAGCTCAGGGATGAATCTTGTAAGCTGTTGTAATGTCAAAAGCTAAATTCGCTTCTATTTATACAAGGCAGTGGTAACATACAGATTGCAATTAATTACTAATCAGACTCTTCAAAATGTAAAAGAAAGGCATGCTTGACAGCTTAAAATGTTATTACACTAATTTTATTTTTTGCGTCATCTTGTGAATTTGCCTTGTTTCACTTAGAATGACACCCATTTAGAAAGGTTTTAACAGCCAGGAGAGCTATTGCACTATGCTGGAAGAGTATGGACGCTCCTACAATGAAGATGTGGATGAAGGAACTTTCTGAATGTATTGGACTGGAAAGATTAACATACGTTGCCAAGGGCAAACAAAAAGACTTTGACAAACTCTGGGAACCATATATGAATATGATGACAAATGAAAGTGTTAGATTTTTATGAAATGATTTAAGAATGCTGTAAAACGTAGCCCCCATTTTTTTTTTTTCCCCCCCCTTTTTTTTTTTTAATATTAATATTTTTCTTTTAATATTATTATTATTATTATTATTATGTTTATTTATTTATCTATTTTTTTTGTTTTTTTAATTTATTTTATTTTTT
>VUQH01085583.1:0-10611 GCA_015106775.1 Etroplus canarensis | reverse complement strand
GAAGATATGGGAGAGGGTTGTTGAAGCTAGGCTAAGAAGAGAGGTGACCATCAGCGAGCAGCAGTATGGCTTCATGCTGAGAAAGAGTACAATAGATGCAATGTTTGCTTTGAGAGTGTTAATGGAGAATGGATGGAGAAGAAGAATATATATATAGATAGATATATATATATATATCTATATATATAGATAGATATAGATATAGATAGATATATATATATAGATAGATAGATAGATAGATATATATAGATAGATAGATAGATATAGATAGATAGATAGATAGATAGATAGATAGATAGATAGATAGATAGATAGATAGATAGATAGATAGATAGATAGGCATTACAAATATTTGTGAAAGAACTGGTCATTCTAAAGAGTTCACTGGTGAAATGTATTTCCTCTTAGATATCCTACAATCAAATTTAAGTGGTATTTTTGCAAAGTGGAAGCATTTAGCAACCACAGCAGATCAGCTACAAAGTGGCAGACCACATAAAGTTATAGAGTGGACTTGCTGAATGCTGGGACGTATAGTGGGTAAAAGTCACAAACATTCTGCTGACTCAATAACAGCAGAATTCCAAACCTCCTCTGACATTAACATCAGCACAAAAATGGTGCATTGGGAGCTTCATTTGTTTCCATGGTTGAGCAGCTGCATGAGAACTTGAAATCACCGGTTGCAATGCCAACCACCGAATGGAGTGATGTGAAGCACACTGGAATATGGAGCAGCTGAAATGTGTTCTGTCGCCTGACAAATCACACTTCTTTATCTTTCAGGCTGATGAATTAGTCTGGGTTTGGCAAATGCATGAAAAACATTACTCATCTGACTGCACTGTTCTAATTGTAAAGTTTGGTTGACGACTCATGCTAAGTGGTTACTTAGCATGAGTCGTAGAATTAAGATCTACCTTCACTGGAACTAAATCTTAATTCTTCAGCTTACCAAGACGTTTTGGACAATTTTATGTTCTATGGGAACAGTTTAAAGAAGGCCTTTTTATGTTTCAACATGACTACACCTCGGTGCACAAAGCAAGGTCCATAAAGGCATGGTTGCACGAGTTTGGTGTGGAAGAACATGACTGGCCCAAAGACAGCCATGAATTCAACTCCATCAGACACCTTTGGGATGAACTAGAATGGAGAATGTGAACCAGGCCCTCTGATTCAACATCAGTGTGTGACCTCACAAATGCTCTTTTGGATTAATGGGCAAAAATTCCCACAGACCCACTCCCAATTCTTGTAAAAAGCCTTTTCAGAAGAGTGGAAGCCCTTACAGTATAGCTGCAAAAGTTAGAAAAACTCACCTTTAGTTCCTATTGATTTTGAATGGGATGTCATGAAAGCTCCTGTAGTTGTAATGTGTGTTATGGTCTGTGGGTTTTTGTCTTTGTGGGACTGAGTTTTGTTAATTTATAGATGTTTGGATTGTCCTCTTCTCTTTTCATGTACATAGGTTCTTTTCTGTGGTTTTGGTTCTGGTTCTGTTATTCTAGTTTCCCTTATGTTTATGGTTCATGTGATCCTTGAGTCTTTATATTAATGTTCTTTGTACAATTTCTGTTTACTGTTGTGAGGTCAGGTATTGTTTTCTTAGTTCTGGTCATTGTTGGTTAGTTCCTATTTCTTGCATCTTCTATTGTTTCCTCAGTTTATGTCTAAGCCTCTGTTCCAGCCCCAGCCTGAGTTTAGTTTATTAGTTCTCTTTATGTCTTCCTCATGTTTCCCTGTATTCAGCCTCATTGTTCCTGTTGTACTTAGGTTCTTGTTTCATGCAGTTTTGGTTTTGTCTCTAATGTTCCCTTTGTGTTTCTTTACATTATGAGTCTTAGTCCCTGTATTGTCTGCCCTTTGTGTAGTTTTAGTATCATGGTCTTCGTGGGTTTTTGTATTCTAGTTTTTGATGTTCTTGTTTATAGTTTCAGGATTTCTTAGTTCTCAGTACTGTTTATTTTACTCTGTTAAAATTCTGTCAGGGTTCTGTGTGTTTTGAGTTCTGTTTCTGTGTTATTTTTGACATTTTGACCCCTTTGTATTGTTCCGTCATGTTTATTGTTTAGTCTGTCTCCTTCTATGGCCCTGTCAGTGTCCTCGTCCTAGTCAGTCCTCTGTGTTGCAGTCTCGTCCCTGTTTCCTGTTTTACTTTGAAACCTGTCTGGTCTTGTGTGTTGTGTTCATTTTTGCTTCCTGCCCCTGATTGTCGTCACCTGTGCTCCTCCCCCTCCTGTCTCCCATTAGTTGTCAGTCTGTGTATTTATTTCCCTGTCTCCCTCCACTCCTTGTCTGGTCGTCAGTCTTCCATGGTTCCGGTCTTAGTGTGTTCTGTCTCGTCAGTCTGTTCCTAGTCATTCAGCCCAGACTCCCATGCCTCTGCGATCCTGTCTGCCTTTATTAGTTTAGCTTCCCCAGTTTAGTTTAGTTTTGTTCCTGTCTGACATTGTGTTTCATCAGCTTTGAATAAAGCTCGCTTTGTGTTTGAACCTGCCTCCTGCAGTCCTGCTTTTGGGTCCGCCCTGCACACACGCTAGAGACCTGACATATTCTAGCCTATCTTCCATTTTCTTAGTTCTTGCCTCCATTTGTGTCTTTTCCCCCAGTATTGTCCTGCTGTGTGATTTGTCTTCTGTCAAGTTCAGCCATGTCTACATTCTCTGTTATGTCTCGTTTCCTCTTTTACTTTGGTAACCAGTTTTGTCCTGTGCTTTGTATCTAGTGTTGCATCCTGCCCTTGATTGTTGTCATCTGTGCACCCTTCCCAAACGATGCCACTTTTCCCATCTATCTTTGTGTATTTATACTCCCGCATTTCCCTTGTTCCTTGTTGCGTTGTTGATGTTAGCGTGATCTAGGTTTGATGTTGTTTCCCTGCTTCAGTGTGGGTTCAGACTCCAAGAGTTTAAAGCCTGTCTTTTATTGCTGGACTTTATGTATGGACTTAGTGTGTGATAGTGTGTGGACTATCAGCTATTAAAGCTCGCTTTATGTTATCCTGTACTTGCTTCCTGGAGTCCTGCAAGTGAGTCCTCTCCTCTCACACGATGAAAATTCATGACAATGTTTATGTGACCTAATACTTTTGCCTGTATAGTGTAGTCTTCCCCAAGTCCATTTGAGAAGCCAATTTTGTCCATAGAGTTGCCAGCAGCAAGAGGACCAGGAATCTTGTTCAAACTATAAATAGTAGGTTTAAATTTAATGTAAAGAAAATGTGTTCATTTATTAGGCCAAGATTCATTTTGTGGACCAGCGAATCACATTAATATGACAATTTAATGCAGAATCCAGCACATTTTTTGTTGTTGTTGCTTTGCTGTTAATTTAAATGAAATGCTAACCAGCTATAAAAACCAATTACTATGACATAAAGACAGCAAGACTACAGGAAGCTTACTGAGTTACAACTGAAGGAAAAAATAAAACAAATGCTGTGGCAAGGAAGATCATCCCCAGATGATGGATATATTAAATGTTGGGAAAACAAAATACATGACCAAATACTCAGAGCTAAAACAAAATCCTTCCAGAAAAGAGAAAACAATTGAATGTGTGTGAATGTACCTTGTAGTTGTGTCCACATAAGCTTATTTAAATCACTTCTATTTCATTTTGAAAGACTCACCAAAACTGATCTCAACCTGTCATCATTCTCTTTCTTCAATTATTATTTTTGTGCTGGATGTGAGCTTTTGCTTTGGAGATGAAGAAACAAATGTTACCTAATAATATGCATTTCACTGCTTTTCAGTCTATGTGTTATTGAACTAAAATCTGAAACTAACACTAATGAACATTAATTAAAATTTTACACTGGGTAACTTCACTAATTCAAAGCAAGACACTGTGAACAGTTTTCAGGTGGAAATGATGAGCAACACAAAGATTACTCTTATTTGTACATTAATTTCTGTTCTTAAACACAGATATTTATTTAATTAGACAGATCGATAGATCGATAGATAGATAGATAGATAGATAGATAGATAGATAGATAGATAGATAGATAGATAGATAGATAGATAGATAGATACACACTTGTTATTTTGCTTCTGTTTTGTGATGTTTTTCCCTAATATAAACCCCCTTTCCAGAAAAGTTGGTGCAATAAAAAGAAACCTTTGTCATGTGAAAATTCACTTGAACCTTATATGTAACAAAAGTACAGTACAAAGAAATTTTCAGAAGCCATTTTTCAAAAGTTTTACTGATGAGCCTAATTGTATTTTGTAAATATGCATAAATTTAAAAACTGATAGATGCAACACACTCACAGGGGCATGTTTACCATTGCGTTACGCCATTTTTTATTTCTGTAACTCATTTTAACCATTTTGAAACAGGACACTAATTACTGCAGTTTTGCAATTGGAAATCTTTTTTCCATTTTTGCTTGAAATAACACTTCAGCTGCTCAACCATCCATTGTCTGATTCTCCTGTTCATGAGGCATCATACCTTTTCAATACAAGATAGAAGTGGACTGGCAGCAGGCCAATACAGCACACACAATTTGTGTCTACAAAGCCACACTGCTGAAGCTTGTGCAGAATTTGGTATAGCATAATTCTGCTGAAATAGGCATGGACGTCTTTGGAGATGATGGCAGCAAATGTCTCTCTGAAATCATAATATAAACCTTCAAGTTCACATACATGCAACTCACACATGCATTGGGCGCTCATGCATCCCTATACCATCACAGATGCTTTTGCTGAAAACAATCTGGAAGGTCGGTTCCATCAGAAAACTTCTGAAGGTGGCAAGTGTCTGTGCTGTTGCTAAAGTCTGTGGTGTAGACAGTGAAAAAAAAGGGAGAGAGGTTGGTCCCTTACGGGGCTCTGGTGTTGCTGACCGCACTGTCTGACCCAGAGCGAGGCTAGGTCTGAGTCTTTGCATTTCATCTCTATGTGCTGATTCGTCTTCATCTGAGATGAGCCCAGCAACAGTTGTAAAAAATTAACGATGATACTGGATGAGTGCACAGGTGTACGATTCTAGGTGTACAGTGTGTAAAGAATCAGACTCTTAAGTGCTCTGAGGCTCTAGTGGGCATATTTGTCACAGCAGCATGATTTTTTCTTTGGCATTGTTGCCTGTGGGCTCAAAGATCACTCTCATTGATCACTGATTTTCAACCTTGCCACTGAGACATCTCTGAATTCTCTTAATCTTTTCACAATGTTATGCACTGCACATGTTAAAATATCTAAATTTCTACAGTCTTGCATTGAGAAATGTTCTTTTTGAACTGACTAACAATTCTCTCACAAAGTTTGACACAAAGGTTCGAGCCATGACCCTCCTTGCTTGCAAGGCCTGAGCTTTTGATAGATGCTACTTATATGCCCAATCATGACACATCACCGACTCCCAATTAGCCTGCTTCATGTAGAGGCTTTCAAACTGCTGTTAATTTCTTCCTTTCACACACCCACTTAAAGTTTTCAGAAGTTAATAACTGATGCTAAAAGTCTCGGCAAGTGCAATAGTGTGGGGACTCAGCCTCCGTATTAAAGCTTCTGACATATTAGCATACTAAAAAGGTACAGTTGTTACGCTTCCATCAGGAAATTTAGCATCATATATATGCAAATCCATCAGTACATTTGTAAAATTTGATTGAGTGCATTCTGTCCCAGAATAATTCATATCCAAATGCAGCCATTTGTCCAGTTTTATTGATTCTGCTGCAGCACCTAGAGCCTTTATTAGTTGTCATATAATTTCCCCCGGCTTGGCCTTTGAAAATGAGCTACAAGCTTAGCAATGGCCCATGTCCAAGCACCGCCTTCATGAAGAATAGGCAAGTAACAAGGGGCCAAGCCATTACCATATCACAAATTGACTTTTCTTGACAAGATCATTTTAAATTAAACACAAGAGATTTTTTTTTAGCCAAATGACTACCTTGTAAGAATTTTAGATAGATAGCTGGAAAGGAAGGATTAATGCTGCATCTTGTATACTAACAATAATTTAGAAATATATAACAAGTTGCAATAATGTATTTATGTACATCCTCCGCAGTGTGTCAACTCAGTAATGACCACTATGCAGGCTCAATTGTATATGTCCTTTTTTATGACAGGTACAATACAAAGATAGGAGCAAATCAGGTTGGAATCCACCCATCTCAGCATGAGTCTGTGCTTTTATACAGTGTTTAGGAGACAGCATACTATCATCATTTAATTGACTGGTGAGCCCATATAGACCACCATCCATTTCAATGATGTCCTAAAGCATGCCATCACTGGCAATAATTACTGCAGTGGGTTCTTTGAATGAAACAGGTAGAGGCCAAGCTAATTATATGGAGCCTGAGCATATTGATTCAGTGGGACAAGCTTTTTAATCATTGGCTCCATGCTGATAAAGTGTACATGGCCGCTGAAGTAGACCTGTCAATTACATTTCAGGCTATATGCTCTACTTGGACATGTTTGCTCCTGCAGCAGAAAACTCCTTTTAGAGGATGTGGACTCCATGCTTTGGAGAGTCTTGAGCTCAATGTCATCTTGATTTAAATCTCCTCTTTTTCATTATGATGAAGAGCCATTTTACAGTTCCCCCCATTTCGTCTGCTAGTGTGAAAGCAGTGTGAAAACTTTTGTCCTTCAAGCAGCAAGCTGAAAAGATTTAAATTATTTCACATAAAAACGCATGTAAGAAGTGTTCCGCCTTCTTACTCTGTGCCTTGCTGACCTTTATTAAATTTGGTCTGCTATTGCTCTCATTCTGACAGTTCTGCTCATTATTTGTCTTGCCTAACTTTGCCCTCATTTTTCAGTGCCATGCACTTTCAAACCTAGTTTCCTTTGAATGAATTGTTTGATGATAATAAGTCACCAGAAGACTTTGATGAAAAGGAGGAACCTGAGTAACTTTGCATTCCCTCTGAGCACAAAACTAATTTCCTTTTAATTGATAGCTTTCAGCTTGAAGTTGCTTGTTTAATAGCTCTGTTATTCAAAAACACCCTGGCTTGAGATTTTATGCTGTTTCTGAAATATTATGTAGCAAACTCAACAGTTTTCAGATGATTTGCACAATACAAATTGGTTTTATATTTTCCATTATTATCCATTTAGAAATGTGCTCACAGTGTTTAGTTTTGTCATATCAGAAGTCAAAATGTATTTTGTTTTTTGTTTTTGTATTTTTTGCATTTTATATTTTATCATATAAATCATTTTCCTACCACATTTGATCATTTTAAGTTATTATACAATTTCATTCTTCACTGAACTTATGAGAAACGGCTGTCGAGCATGTCCAAGGTTTAATAAGTTTGCATGCCCAAGATTATACATGCTTTACAGATTATACAGTAAAGCTATAATTTGATAACTTGAATCACTGTTGCATCAAGAGCTAAGTATACATCTGCGTGTAGATACTACCCTGTTCAACATCTCAGTAAATTATGTAGTTAGTTGTTACCATTATTCCACTGAAGCAAAATCCAGCAAATATATGTGAATGTTTTTGAAAGAAAGAAAGCATCTACTAGCATTCTATCAGCTGATAAACCACCACCGTTGTTTAATGTTACCATCAGTAGTAGGTTTTATAGTTCATTTCATCAGATACATTTAAATGTCAGGCAGAACGTTGGGGTGATTGTTAGCACTGTTGCCTCACAGCAAGTAAGTCCTGGGTTTGAGTCCACTGGTCAGTTGGGGCCCTTCTTGCGTGAAGTTTGTATGTTCTCCCAGTGCCTGCGTGAGTTCTACCCAGCTTCCTCCTTACAATCCAAAGACAAGCTTTTTTTTTAAAAAAATTAGCCATTAGTGTGAATGTAAGCATTAATGGTTGACAGTCTCTGTGTTAGCAGAGAATAATATGAAGAAATTTGTGTTGAAGAACGTGAAAAAATAGTAAAATGCATTTCCAGGGTCATGAATCAATAGATTAAAGTCGTGACTATATCACAAACTGCAATGACACTGGGTTGACTGTTCACTGAAGCCACAGCAGACATAGTCTCAGTGGAAGAGAGGCTGTCAAGAAGCCATTCTTAAGGAAGGGAAACAAGGAGAAAAGGCTGAGGTATGCCAAATTACATAAGAACTGGGCTGAAAATCAATGACAGCAGATCTTTTTGGAGTAGTGAATGGCCCTCAACATTATTGAAGTAGTGTGGGATCATCTTGACAGAGGAAGGAACAAAAGGCAGCCAACATCCAAAGGCGAGCTTTGGAACGTCCTTCAAGAAGCCTAGAGAACTATTCATGAAGACTACTTAAAGAAATTACAAGACAGCTTGCCTAAGAGAGTTCAGGCTGTGTTAAAGGATAAAGGTGGTCATTTAAATATTGTCTTTCAAGCTGGTTAGAATTCTAAAACTCTGTGTTTTCCTCCTGTACTGTATTTCCTTTCATGTTTTGCATGATTTAATTGATTGTTGCATATATTTCCTATTTCCTAGCACAATATAATAAATTGCAGGATGGCTTGAGACTTTGGCATGCTACTGTCATGTAGCAGCATTAATGCCCTTGAAATGTGCCCTTCAAATTTATGTATTTTCATTTTACTTTTTTGTGGCTTATTATAAAAATGTATTCAATCTATTAATTCATGCTGCTGTTATATTAGTAATGCAGCCTTTGCAACTGTAACTGTCTTGTATTTTTTATCTCTTTGGCTGAGTGACTCATTATCAAGCATTTCTAAGCATGTGTGCCATATGTGAGCTTATTCAAGTGAGTTGGAAATTATATGCATATGTGCATGTCTAGGAGGACCCTGCCCTGTTGTCCCAGTAGGCCACTGGTACACTGGCTCCAGTGTCTGGCAGCTGTCTCTCTGTATGTCCCTCTTTTGGGTGACAAGGTGGTTCCTTGTGTCATATCATTGTAATGCCTCAGTGCTTCAACACCAGTCTTCTGGCTCAGCTGCTTACACTGAGACTGGATAGATCTCCCAGAAGAAGGAAAGCGCTCCAGAGATAAAAACAAGAATGCCTATTTTCACACCAGACACCAGCCCTGGGAGATGTTGAATGCGTGTGCACAGGTGTGCCTGTGTGAATTTGCATGCCTGAATATGTGTGCTTTCTCCTGTATCATCCCTCCAGTATTTTGGGAGAGCTGTCTCCAAAGCTCACAGCTCACAGTGGGATAAGCCAGAAAAGAAAAGAATTCACTTCTATTTCTATATTATCTTCCCCAAGGGCATACTGATATAATGAATACATCATTGTGTTATCTGGAGTGAGCCGTACACTTGCCAACTGGACCTAAATGATTTCACAGAAGTTTCACATTAAAAAACATGTACAGTCATCCTTTTGTACGCTTAAGTCGTTTATCTGTGGTCCTCTGAATTTCTTTTAAGGAGTAGCACTATGTCAAGGTGATCTCAGTTATCCTTTATGGACTGTGAGCCTGTTTGTGCGCATGTGCAGGTTCGAGACAAAAAGTAAGTATTTTGAAAATTGACTTATAGCAAGGCCCATTTACTGATAAAACAAGTGAGAGCTTGACTTATTCTGTACCCAGACAAAGGTGTGACTTCGGCTGTCTCCCTAAAGTTCCTATTAAAGTGGATTCAGGGGAAAAAAGGCAGTGGCGATTTATTGAATTTGCAAGTGTGTGTGATGTTCTCTGTAGTGCACATTCAAACTTATACCCACCAAAAAAGTAGAAAGATCATGATCCCAGCCCATACATTTTTTAGTTTTTCAGTTCATATTCAATTACCACACTTTTTGCTCAGTGGCTCACAAGATCAAAATTCTGCTGCCTCTTCTTTGCATGGTCTGTTTACTATGAAATTGCTTATTTCTCTACCTCTCCAAACTTTTCAGCAAAATAAAGACCTTATCTTGTGACACAGGATCACTATTTACATACAAATTAAATTTTTTGATGAAAGCTTTTTAAAGCAAAATAGCCATCTGGTAGGGGGAAGCAGTGGATGAGAAGGGTAAACTTCCGAGAAACAGGCCCTCTGGGAGAGAGAGGAGTAGAGACTGGGACCCCAGGCAATTCATCAGTGACTGAGAATGCTGTGATCCATAGCAGCCACCAGCATGCTAATGCTCTTCTCTTGACTGGATATGTCACTCTTCTTCATGATGTTAGCGCATGAGGGTGCTGGTTCAACCTTATATAACAGATATTTAGAGGATGGCTATAGAATTGAACTTTCCTTGTGGCACTGGTGAGCAGTCCATTGACAGTTTAATCAGTGGGTGAAGTATAACATATGTAGATATCATTAGTGTTGCAACAGAGCTAACTCAAGAAAACACTGGAGTTTCTCACTATTTGGTCAATCACAGCCTTTACCTAAAACCAACAGGCATGCACATGTGAAGTCTGGAGTATCTGGAGTCAGGGTTCAGGCTGAGTCTCAAAAACTTGCCGCACAATCAGGCAGAAAACACAACACTTTTTAACTGCACTGAGCTGGACTGCTGAGGTTTTTTTTTTTGCCAATTTATTTATCTCTTTTTCAAAATTATTTCACAAACACATAACATATACACATACATACATACATATACCCACATACCCACTACACACTGCATACCCTTGCATCATAAAAAAAAAATAGAAAAAATAAAAAAAAATAAAGAAAAAAAAAAAA
>VUQH01085581.1:0-12106 GCA_015106775.1 Etroplus canarensis | reverse complement strand
ACCCCTAGTGGGAGAAAGAAGTGTGTGACCACTCAGGTTGGATGATGGTTTAGGGTAGGCGGCGCCAGACAATGGAAAGATATCCTGGACCTACCTGTACCGAGCCCACAGCATAAGGACTGGACTCAGCTGTGACTCACTTCCTGACAAGGAGGTGAGTCACAGCTGAGTCCGGCCAACTTTACGCCACATCACAAACCTGTTTGCATAGTAACAAACAGAAGAAACTGAAGCCACAGTTACAAAAATCTTAGACGGAATCATGCACAAAACAGGCGCACAAGAGGACCGATGAACTCAGCACACAACGAGACAGTTCACAATCTCCCACGTTATTTTTTTAGAGTGAGATGCTTACTGAATGAGCTCCTCTTAGTTCTGAAGAGACACGGGGATACTTCTGAAGTCTGGCCTGCAGAGCTCCACGTGCTCCAGAATCATCAGGGTGGATTTTGGTAATTTGTCAGCTGCTCAGCTACCTCCAGAGCTGCAGGTAGATGAACCATTAGCACCGGTCTGATTGGCACTGTGGTGACTTACTGCAAGCGTGGGTGCTCAGCTGGTTCATTACCAACCTGTACGCCTTCATTTTTACTCATGATTATAGAAGTGACCTTTTTAGATTAAATTAGTTTGGAATTACTTTATTGTCATTTCAACTACATATAAATACACAGTGAAATGATATACCGTTCCCCCAGGACCCGGTGCCCCATACAAGGGTGGTGCCGGCTGGCCAGGGCCCACCTCTGGTCCAGCACAACACCCCACCCGCAATGTCCTCTTCCCCGGCCACCGGCATCAGGCGACCCCGAGGACTGAAGTCCCGGTCCACACAGCAAGCTGAGATTGGAGTTCCCAGAAACCGTCCATCCGCAGCATCAGCCCTGCGACGATACTCCCCCCGGAACCCAAAAACTTTGGTTCCCGGACGCCGCCCGGCAGGTCATGAAAAACAACGCCTCTGGACCACCAGTTAGCCTCGTCTGTGGACGGAGCTACAACGGCGTCTGGACGTCCTCGAACCTCTGACTTACGAACACGAACACCACCGTCCCGGCGTCCACAACATCCGAACCCCCGAATACCGGGTCAGAACATGGACAATCACAGGGGAACAAGCACCACCTTGGTTCTGGAGTGGCCGCGCGCTACCGTCGCGCCGCCATCTTGGCCTTTTCATTTTGAGTTTTGGGTTGTTGGAAGGAAGCAGCTCTGTGACGGCATTGCTTTAAGACCAGTTTGAGCCCTACACCAGCTCATTTAGTCAACTGAGGCTGCCATCAGCAAAATGAAAAGGTAACCCATAAACCTGCTGTCCAGTCAGTCACTCAGTCACTCAGTCATGCAGCACTTTTTAAGCAACCTGCCCCTCAGAGTGTTTTATAGAGAAACAAAATATAAAATTTTTAAAAAAGCACATCTAAAGCCAATTTATAGGTAACAATAAAATGGTAACAAAGTCAGCAAAGTAAAAAAGGCAAATAAAAGGAAGGTTCAAAATATATAAAAGACAACAAAGGCAAATTAAAACAAGTATTTTCAGTGAGATAAGTAACCCAGCCACAGGGGGTACTCCTAGTGCTAGTCCCAAGCTCCAGTAAATGGGGAGGGTTGCGTCAGGAAGGGCATCCGGTGTAAAAACTTTGCCAAATCAAATGCGCGGATTCATGACAATGATCTGCTGTGGCGACCCCTAATGGGAGCAGCCGAAAGAAGAAGAAGAAGAAGAGTTTCAGTAAGCTCTATTTAAAAGGTAAGTTTTGAGCCTGGTCTTAAAAACAGGGAGGCTTGAAGCTGGCTCCACAGGAGAGGAGCCTGAAAACATCCTGGATCTGGAAACTCGAGGAACCACAAGGAAGCCTGCAGTCTGTGGGTGAAGAGCTCTTATTGGGCTGTAGGGAAATGCATGGTCCTATATAAAAATACAGGATGGAGCAAACCCATTAAGCGCTTTATATGCGGTAAGCTGGACTTTAAATCATATTCTACACTTCATGGGGAGCCAATGTAAAGAGGGCAAGACAGGAGACGCGATCTCTCCTGGAGGTACCCATCAATACTCTGGCTGCAGACTTTTGAATCAGCTGAAGGAGCTTCAAAGAACTGTTTGGACACCCAGCAGTAATTCTGCCTCGATGAGATGAATGCACAGACCAGTTTCTCAGCAGCACTTTAATATAGAATGCACCTAATTTTGAATATGTTAAGTAAATGAAAGAAGGCCGCCCTAGAGACCTGTTTAATGTGTGGACTGAAAGACAAATCTTGGTCAAAAATGACTCCAAGGTTCCTCACGGTAGTATTTGAGGCTAAGGTAATGCCACTGAGAGTGATTATATGGTCTGAAAGTGAATCTCTAAGATTTTTAAGACCGAGAACAATGACTTCAGTTTTTTCAAACACCCAGAGCATCATTGGTTTCCTGACAACAAAACAACCAATCACAGCAGCCGAGAGAACCTCAGTCGAGTGGAAACCAAAAGTGTTCAACATGTCAGGTTTGTTTCCATCTTATCATCATAGACGTAGCCACTGTGTTGTTTCCTATTTGGTTTGTAGTATTTTGAGCCCCAACATTAGGGGGTTTTTGGTGCTTGCACATTACGTAATTTTCTTTTTTTTTTTAATGCTGCAGCGGGGGAGGAGGGAGCAGCGACAGGTGACGGAGAGGGTGGAGATGGAAGAACAGGAGCAGGGAGGGAAGGAACAGCTGTAAATTAATTTGAATATAATTTTGTTGTTCATTGTACTCAGTGGGTAAGTCAAAAAGCAATAACAAGTCATGACCTGCAGAGGTAAGAAAATCCATCTAAGCTACCACTGTTTTATCTATAAAGCACCAGTTCATCACAACAGACATTTCAAGATTTAAAGAGGAGCCCAACAATCAGACAAATAATGTGCAGCACTTGGTGAAAGTGGGGAAGAAGAACTCCCTTTTTAACGGTCAGAGACTTCCAAAAAAATCGGGCTTGGGAAGGGCAGCCTTGACTGGTTAGAGGCGTGAGGGGAAAGAAAGGGGAGAAAGGAAGCAGAGACTGACATGGACAAACAAGCTGTGGGAGAAAGAAGACAACATTTAATGACATGAAGCAGTGGCACAGAGGGGAGAAATGCTCTATGGGAAATTCTCTTGCAGCCCAAGCCAATCGCAGCACAACTGATCTTAAATGTAGAGAAGGTGTCTGTCTCCTGAAGACAAGCTGGGAGCTGGTTCCACAGGAGAGGGGCCTGATAGCTGAAGGCTCTGCTTTTAAAACTTTAGGAACCACAAATAGGTCTGCACTCTGAGAGAGAAGTGCTCTGATGGGAAAATCTAACACAATAAGGACTGTAAGATAGATTGGGGTCTGATTATTCAAGACTTTTTATGTAACAAAGGATTTTAAAATCATTTCTTGATTTAACAGGGAGTCAATAAAGGGAAGCCGGTGTAGGGGAAATATGATCGTTCTAGTACCTTGTCAGTACTCTCACTGCAGTATTTTGCATCAACTGAATGCTTTTCGGGGAGATTGCCTGATAATAATGAATTGCAATAGTCAAGCCCAGACGTAAGTTCATGAACTAGTCTTTGAGCGTCACTCTGAGACAGAATTTTTGTAATTTTAGGGATTTTGTGCAAACGCAAGAAGGTATCCTACATATTTGTTCAATGTGCACAATAAAGGACATAGCTCGGTCAAAAAATGACCCCAAGATTCCTTAAAGTGTCTCTGGAAGCCAAATGCCGTCCAGAGTAAGTATCCGGTTAGATGTTGGGTTTCTGAGGTTTTTAGCACCGAGTACAATAACCTCACAGCTCATGCTGGTCGTTATGTCTCCAAGACGTGCCTGCTGTTTAACTGATTTGTGTCATGCTTCTTCATAGAGAAATATAGCTGGGTGTCATCTGCATAGCAATGAAAACGTATGCAGTGTTTTATGATCACATTGTCTCGGGGAAGCATTTACAGTGTATTAGAGTTTTGGTCCCAGCAGAGAATTCTGTGGAACTCCATGACCACCAAGACTTCTTGTTTACATACACAAACTGGAATCTATCAGATAAGGGTCGAACCAGTTTAATGCATCCCATTTAATACCAACAGTGTATTCTGACCGTTCTAGTACAATGTGCTCAGTGGTCTCAAATGCTGCGCTGAAATCTAGAAGAACAAGCACAGAGATGAGTCCACTGTCAGGGGGTATAAGAAGATCATTGGTAACCTTCACTAGTGCTGTTTCGGTGCTATGATGAACGCTGACTCCTGACTGGAACTCGAAAAAAGGATTTTTCTGCAAGTTACCTTTAAAGCCTGTGTTATATAGCCTGTTAAGATAAATTGACCATATTTCACAGGAGTCTAGAGGATGGACAATACCACAAAGAGTTTAACTTATAAACTCCCTCTCTCTACATCATTTTATACAGAAGATCATTTCATTCACAAAAGACAACAAAAAATATTAGCGAACTTCTTTAAAATTTGTGGCTTACTATCTCATAATTACCAGTAAACAGCTTATCGGGTGTAATCTACTTCAAGCTTTGTGTATGAAACCAATTTGAAGACAGTAACATGCTTTTAGACTTTTACTCTGAAACAAGACAACGATCCACCAAAAAGAAACAGTGACCACAAATAACTGTATTCCTGCAATCAGCCAATCAGAATAATGCATTTCATATGTGTCTACTGCGGAATGAGCTGCAAGTTTGAACGCAGTTCAGTTCAGTTAACTCCCATGTGCATGTGTTTGTGCGCGTGTGCGTTGTCAGTGTGCTTCCTGTTTCCATATTTGGCTCTCAAATAAGCTCCTGTGCTGTGGCTCCACCCCTCACAGTACCATTGCAGTTGGGGTGTTTGTTGTGGTTTCATCTGGTTGTGGTTGACACTGAGGTTTGTGCTGAGAGGGTTTCTATCAGAGTCGTCAGCATCTTTCCTCTGACCTCGTTTGACTCAGGAAACCCAAGAAAATGAGGATACATCTGATAAATTACTCGGTATCAATCTGCCGCTGGTTACTGGCAGAGCTGTCAGCAGGTTTCATGTGGTCCAGTAAGTCTCACCAAGGTTTAAAGCAAACCTCTGCAGCCTCATCAGCGACACCTGCAGACACACGTTTTGTTTTTTGTTTTTTTAATGAAATAACTGACTAGATGATTTTGCTTTGATTGTTATTTTTTGTGGACCACAAAAAAGTCTTTGACCTGAGGGTGGCGCCACAGGAGAGGACATTCTACGTTCACTGTCCTCTACAGGCCTGTAGAAATTGTATCCTGCAAAGAGCTGATGGTTAGAAACAGCATAATTTAAAAAAACTATAGAAACTGTTGTGTGTTCAGGTAACACAGAACCCAAACATATTCTTGTGTGTATTAAAAGTAAATAAAATGCAATAGCTTCAAAGTGCATTTCACAGCTTTACAAAGTCAAACAGTCCAGGCTGTGCTTAAGCAACAGTTACTTGCTTGTTTCTCAAATACTGAATTTATATATGAATTTTATATTTATACTAAGATCAGAGGCAGCAGTCAAGTGAAAACAGTGGCTGAGACTTCAAATGTTTTCAAATTATAGTTTTTTGTTATTTTAATGTCACTGAGCTGTTAAAAAATATTGGAGGGCAAATATAAAGAAATCAGTCTCTCTTTCCTCAAAGCAGTCATTAAATGTAGCCATGGGTCCACATGAATATATAAAAGTGCATCATCTGCATGGAAGTTTACTTTGTCATCTAACTATTAAAAGTGGCCTGGCCTAGCTAATTGACTGGCACTTCAGAAGTGCTGAATTTTCTTGATAAACTACTGTAATGTGGAAAAACAAAGTTTTCAGCCCTGTTAAAAGCTAAGTACTCTTACTGGATCCATAGAAATTAAGAGAGTAAATAGCACCTCTATAAAAGTAGAAGTTTTGGCAGTTTGATGCTCGGAGCATTCAGCTGTGTGTTAACATAATGCCACAATCTTCCCAGCAAATTCAGCACAAGGTCAGACCATCCAATGTGTACAGAAACTGCAAACAAACAAACAAACAAACAAACAAATAAACAAAAATAAAAATAAAACAAATACAGGCCTCAGTTAGCATATTAAATGTTTGAAAAAGACCAAACAAGTACGGCTTGTTTGGAAGGGTTGCAGGAGAAAGCCTTTTCTCTATAAAAAGAACATGACAGCACAGCTTAGGTTTGCAAAGTTACATCTGAAAAACCACACACAAGATTTCTGGAACAATGTCCTTTGGATAGACCAGACCGAAGTGGAGATGTTTGCACATAATGCACCACATTTAAAAAAAAAACAAGAAACGAAACACAGCATATCAGCGCAAACACCTTGTACCAACTGTTTAGCACAGTGATGAACCCTGAAGTCACTGGGTTGATTATGAGCTCCTCTGTACACCTAAGTATTCTAGAGTCAGTTGTGATGCCATCTGTCCCACAGCTAAAGCTTGGTCCAAACTGGGTCCCACAACAGGACCAAGATCCCGAATACAGCAGCAAATCTCCAACAGAATGACCAGAAAAGAAAAGAAGTATGGTGTTTCAATGGCCCAGTCAAAGTCCAGACATTAGCCCCACTGAAATCCCTCAGTGGGACTTAAAGAGAGCTGTGCATAAAAAAAAATACCTGCAAACCTCAGTGAGCTGAAGCAACGCTGCAGAGAGTGGGCTGAAATGCATCCACAACCACATGAGAGGCTGATAAAATCATGCAGAAAACCATCACCTCGCGTTACTGCTGCTAACGGAGGTTCTACATGCTCTTTAAACATGGGGTGTACTTAGTTTTTCACAGGACGGCATAACTAACAATAGCTTCAGCTAAGGCTAGCTTTCCAACCAGCTTTCCTTTCATAGTTAGGCTAAGCTGTGCAGCAAATAATGTGTTAAACAGCTTTGCGGTGGTTACTAGATTACACATTACTTTTGGAAAAAGAAGTAGTGCACTGTATCACTTAATTTATCTGGAAATGTAACACTACTCATTACTTTTGCATTAATCTCATATAATCACCAGTTAACAGAATTAAAAAAAAATTATAAAACAGTAAAAACACAAACCCCTAAACTAATGAGGACACATAGAATCATTTTTTTTAAATATTTCAGTACAAACACAAAAGCAAAGCTGCAAAACCAGCCCAGAGAGCACCTCAGTGATTCTCCTGCAGAAGATAGGACGGCACGGGTGGGCTCCAACCACCTGTGATTTATTAGCAAGGTAATGGAACTGAGAAAATCTGGTGCGGTTGAAATAAAAAAAAAGAAGTAGAGGGAAATGATTCATCCTTGGTTTACAGTTTGCAAAGTAAAGTCTTTTCCTGTGATCAAATTAAAAGTAAAGTTCCCATCTCTGCTCCACCTTTTTCATTCTCTCTGCATGTGAACTGGAGTGCAGAAAAAAAGTCACCTTCGTGTTTCAATCTGCTGATCGTGAAGATAAGCGGGAAACCTTTGCATTGCAGGTAGTGGCATAATTGTAACTGTAATGTGATTATTACTTTGACAGCAGTTAGATTTCGTTAGTACAGAAGTTGGGAAAACACTGTTAGAGCAGCCAAAACATAAAAAAATCGCTTAATAAATGAAACAGATTAACTTCAACGTCAATAATGTTACTGCGTTGGAGAAAAAGTACAGTAATCAGTACGTGCTGATCCTAAGAGAGAATATTTTACAGTAAAACAGAATTTATTAATCAAACGCGCAGTTACTGTGTTATACCTTTGTGGGGCAGTACAGTTACTGAAATTAGTTTTAATTGCTGAACACTCACTTAGATCTGTGTAATGTGTGTTGCGTAGCTATCTCAAAAATTAATAAGCGGCACGAAATGTTAAAGGCAAAGAGTGATACGCTGCTGGAAAATACTCCTGAAAATCGGGCTGTAAACCCCGTGCTGCTGGTAATGCAAAGACAGTTTGATATTATGACGTTTCAGTTCCACTACGTCTAGCTATTTTACCGTTTTGCCAGTAGGGCAAGAGGTAAGGGAACATTGGCAGGCCAGTGCGTCAGATGTTGTGTTCCTGGATGTCAGAGGAGATGTGGTTCCCCCAGACCACAGCAGAGACTCTGGTTAGTTCAGAAACCCCCTGTCACCACCCGGGCTGTGTTTCCCATCACCACAGCAGCAGTCCTGGAGCTACATCACCTCCCTCATCAAACAGACCACGCCTCCCCGCTACGATCATGTCCATCGAAAACCCAACCGCCCACCTCCTGTTTCTCTGTGGAAACGCTTTGAATTACTATGACCCCATTTGTAATTTCTTCTTGCTCAAGGTGGATGTAAGCAGATTGTGGGAACAGCATCAGTTCTATTCCCTTGTTGTGCATATTAATTTATACATTTTAACAATGTATAAATGTCTGACCTTCTCAATCTAGATCTTAACTTCCTAGAAAGACGATAAACGACCCCCTGCTGCAGTATGTCTGGACTGCGGCAAAGCGAGTCCAGTGGAAGGTGCTTCATCTATCAATCATTTAGATGATGGCTAATTTAAATACTGATATAGCATTCAAGTGGTTTTTTTTATTCATTTCTTTTAAGGGCTGTCAAATGATTACAATTTTTTAATCAGATTAGTCACAGGGCCGCTGTGGATTAATTTACATTAATCCCAATTCACACCCATTCATTACTGATTATGCTTCATTTTGTAAGGGGGCAAAAGATCTCATGACAGGAGGTGACGCACACACTTAATGTGTTTTATTTAAACGGAAGAACTGATGTGGCGTCCATATTGCCTTTAAAAAAAAAAAAGTGAAGCATACACTTTGTCAGAGGTAGACTTCCTGAGGCCCCACGGTCCCCGAAGTACACGCAGGGAAATCCCTGACTTAACCTATGCTTCACACTGATGTGGTACCGTAAGCCGAAAGTGCTTACAGTTTGTGCTGCACCATGTGCCACATTCAAGCTCGGCAGCAGGGACGCAGGATGCTGGCTGTGGCCCAGTGCACGAAGCAAGCTCCATACTTGCTCTGTGTATTTGTACTGCATTACTTCCTGCCTCTGGCCAAATACAACAGGTGTTAACTTGAGCACTTGAGTATTTAATTTCCTATAAGCTTTTTAATTTAGTTTTTTTCACTTGTATTAAAATTATTTTTATAATAATATGGCATGAGGTTCAGTTTTGTACAAAAACGGCTGACAGAAATGTCTTTCAGAGAACTACTTTTTCCTTTTGCATTTTAAGTAGCTTTTGGAGCCTGTGCTTTTTCACATTTGCTCAGGTAAAGAGTACTTTATAACACAAGTATCTGTACTTTTACTTGAATAAGGTAAATGTGTAATTTTGCTGACTCTGATGAAGGCGTAGGTGGATGATTTTGGTGTGACAGAACTTTTCTGGCCTGCACAGAGCCCTGACCTCAACCTCATCGTTACATCAACCTTTGGGACGAGCAGAGATTGTGAGCATGGCTGCACAGAACATGTAGGCATGACTGATGAGCTTGGTGTGGACATTTGGACATTTCTATGCTTCCAACTTTGTGGGAACAGTTTGGGGAAGGCCTTTTTCTGTTCCAGCATGATTGTACCCCAGTGTACAAAGCAAGCTCCATAAAGGCGTGGTTGGATGAGTTTGGTGTGGAAGAACTTGACTGGCCCACACAGAGCCCTGACCTCAACCCCATCCAACACCTTTAGAATGGATGGGCTTGAATGGAGATTGTGAGTCATGCCCTCTCATTCGACATCAGTGTTTAACTTCACAAAGGTTCTTCTGGATGAATGGGCAAAAATTCCTAGAAATACTCCAAGATCTGGTAGAAAGCCTTACCAGCTGAGTGGAAGCTAAACACTCCTGTGGATGGAATATGTAGTTGGCTCGATAATTTTGTCCATATTGTGTATATTTTGGCATTTTGGGAACCATAGGATGAGTGCCGTGTAATTTCACTGTACTGAAGAGAAGACAGAAGGGGGGACAAACTCCACCTTAATGCCCATCTCGAATGTGATGTCATAAAAGCTCTCATAGGTGTAATGTGTAGGTGGACCATGAGTGTATTTCTTTACAGTTTCTCACTCTTTGCTCACGTTCTCCAAGTCAGTTTGGAAAAAAAAAAAAAGTTCCCCACGTCTCTTTGTCTCAATAAATTCCGGCTCATGTGTATTTCTTGCTTCGTGCTGAAATTCATGGAAGCGACATGGCATCCTGCAGCCGGTTTTCAAAAGAAAGTTTCAGCCACGTCTGCTGGGGAAAGTTGATCATCTCAGCTTTTCCTAGGTCCGTGTATCCACTCACCTCCACGTAACTTCCGTTCTGTGCGTGTCCATACTGGAATTTAAATCCGCACACCGCGGCATTGCATAATGAAGGTCAAACCTCAAAGTGGTGGAGCTTTAGCAAGGTCTTTTGTAGCCAGTTTCATGGCAAATATTGGTCTGCATGGTACACACAGCCTACACTGTTCTATTAAGTGAAACTTCCTACACAGATTTGACTTGTCATCTTCAACAATGTGAAACAGCCTCTGCAAAATCAAATGACTAAAAGCTGTTGTGTGTGTTATCAGAGTCAGAATATTTTATTAATCCCTAGGGCGGAAATTACTAGTGATGACGGTTGCTAAGCGTTTGTTGTGGACTGACTGAGGGCTGTATGAGGACCAAACTGTTCATGAAAAGGCTATGACACACATCTTCAAAGGCATTAATGCATAAAGTTTTGTGCAAAAGGCTTGATGTTCCGACTTTCTCGTAATGTTTTTAAAGTGCTCTTGAGCAATAGTCCTCCAGGCTTTCAGGGGCTCTTTCAAAGCGTCTCTTTGCACGTCGGCTGCTTTCTCGCTTATTTTCGGTCGAGTCTTTGTACCTGAACATTTTCACAGGAATGTTTTCCTCGTTCAGCCTCTCATCACTGACCTGTGAATCATCCAAGCATTTAAAAAAAAAAAAAGCTCCTAGCACGAGAGACAAACCCGTGTTGTGTCGACACATAACAGGCAAATTAGCAAAGACGCAATTTTAAAGTCTTGAATCTATGAAAAGTTCCAAAGGTGACACAGTCCGACGGGCAGAAAATAGCGCTGTTGCACCAGCAAGGTGATTCCCAGAGAACTCTTAGCTGAAAATTTGGCATATCTCAGCATGGCGTGCAGCGTGTCCTTAAACATTTTGAAGAATCTGGACACGTGGAGGACAAATGAAGAAGTGCCAGGTCTACAGCAGATGAACAGTTTCTGAATGTCATGTCCTAAAGAAATGGGGAAAAAATCCAGCAAAGACCTGGCAGATGCATCTGGACCTTCAGTAGATCCACCTACTGTTCACTGAAGCCTCATCAGAAATGGTCTCAGTGGAAGGGTGGCTGTCACAAAGACATTTTTAAGGAAGGCAAACGTGGCGGGGGCTCTGTCATGGCTGCAATCACTATCGGTCATGGATTGGCCTCCCCAGAGCCCAGACCTCAACATTAGTGAAGCAGGCAGCCAACATCCACAGAAGAGCTTTGGAATGTCCTTCAAGAAGCCTGGAGAACTATTCCTGAAGACGACTTAGAGAAATGACAGAAAGCTTGGCTCAGAGAGTTCAGGCTGTGCTGAAGAATAAAGGAGCTCAGACCGTACAGACTTCTTGCCTGATATACTGTATGTCTATTTATGTTCGCACATTTTAAGAAATCTTTGCTCCTATTCCCCATACGGCATCACGCTGTAAATATGCTGCATGTCTGGCCCTTGATCTTAGCTTATTTCCCAGTAAAACGGATATTTCAGCTGCATTTAGTAGCATTAGCTAGGTAGAAGGTAGAATCATTTAAAGAAATTATTCTACCTTCTCCATTATTTACTTCAATGCCATATGCCAACACAATGCAGGACAGCTACCTAAACTTTACTTGCTCTGAGATTGACTGTCTTGTTGACAGTCTTACAACCTCACTGCGTACAACTCTGGATACTGTAGCTCCTCTGAGAAAGAAAGTAACGAATCAGAGAGGTTTGACTCCCTGGTTTAATTCTCAAACATGCATCTTAAAACAGGTAACACGTAAACTGGAGAGGAAATGGCGTTCCACTAATTTAGAACACCTTCATCTGGCCTGGAGAAATAGCCTGTTAATCTATAAAAAAGCCCTCCATA
>VUQH01085580.1:0-16292 GCA_015106775.1 Etroplus canarensis | reverse complement strand
CACCATAGCAGAACAGTTTGAATCCACCTCCAATGTTCCTGGCCTTGCTTCCCCTCCACCTGGTTTCTTGCACACACAATATATCTACCTTCCTTCTCTCCATCATATCAGCCAGCTCTCTCCCTTTGCCAGTCATAGTCCCTACATTTAAAGTCCCTACTCTCACCTCAACCCTCCTACCTTTCCTTCTCTCTCTCGCCTCCTGACAAGCTTTCCCCCCCTCCCCCTTCTTGGTCTTCGGCCAACAGTAGCATAGTTTCCACCGGCACCCTGTTGGCTAACAGCACCGGAGGCGGTCGTTGTTAACCCGGGCCGCGACCGATCCGGTATGGAAGTCGTGTTATGAATCCGCATATTTGATTTGGCACAGTTTTTACACCGGATGCCCTTCCTGACGCAACCCTCACCATTTACCCGGGCTTGGGACCGGCACTAGGACTACACTGGCTTGTGGGCCCCTGTGGCTGGTTTAGTTGGGGGATAGTGTCCCTGTGGTTTTAAACAAACAAACAAACAAACACGCAAACAACTTCATTCATCTCCAGATGGGGAAATTCAAATCACCAACTCTCTTATTGATGGAATACACACACAAACACATACACTTTTTTACATTCAGCATGTAGTGAGGGAGGTCAGCGGAGTGTAGGGGGTTCGGTGCCTTGCTCAAGGGCACCTCAGCAGTGCTTGGGGGGGTGCACATATAGGTGCAGGGCGAGGTCATGAATAGTCACCGGGTCCGGGTCTGAGTGGGTCTTGAGCAACCCTCCAGCTCCCAAACGAGTCCTCCCAACACACTGAACCATTTCCATCCCCATTTGCCTCACAAGGGAAAGGTCCCTGGTTCGATTTCCGGTGGGGACACAAGCCCCTCTCACCATGGAGGGTTGCGTCAGGAAGGGCATCCTGTGCAAAACCTCTGCCAAGTTACTAATGCAGATTAATCCGCTGTGGCGACCCCTTGGGGAGAATACAAGGGAGTAGCTGAAGGTACGTTATGGCAGGGGGATATGACCAAAATATCAGAATATAAGTCATCTTATATCACGATAACTATACATTTCATGATATAGTACATCTTTCATAAACTCAATGAACTAATGGTTTATATTTGACCAAATGAAAGGGGCTATTTCTTTTTACATTTTAAATTATATATTCAAATTTAATACATTTTTCATTTACAATTTCTCAGTTTTTTAATTTATAATGTTGATTTTTAAATGCATAAATGGTCTTGCTCCTGATCAGTCAAATAATTTTATAACCTATGAGCAGTAAAGATGAAGTCACGGGGGAACTGCTTATGGGGACTGCTTCTGAGACTATAAGTAGCATCTACTCTCTGCTAATGTGATCCTCAGCCAGCTCTATAAAAGCAGAAGTTTTGGCAGTTTGCAGGTTTGGAACATTAAGGTTTGTATTGATACAATATTAAGGAAAGATACCAGCAATGGCTATCTATCTGGGAGGGGTTATAAGATCATTTGCAAATGATTTGAAAATTCACAACTGGAAAACCTTCTTTGGAAGGGTTGTCAGGAAAAGGCCTCTTCTATCTAAAATAATCATGGCAGCACAGCTGCGTCCTAACAAACCACAAGACTTCCAGAGCAATGTCCTTTGAATAGATGAGACCAAAGTGGAGATGTTTGGCTATAATGCACAGTGCCACATTTGGGAAAAACCAAATGCAGCATATCAGAACAAACACCTCATACCAACTGTCGAGCACAGTGGTGGAGGAGTAATGATTTGGACTTGTTTTGCAGTCACAGGACCTGGGCACCTTGCAGTCGTTGAGTCCACCATGAATTCCTCTGTACAGTATGCCAGCGTATTCTTCATTCAAATGTGAGGCCATCTGTCCAACAGCTAAAGCTCGGTCAAAACTGGGTCGTGCAGCAGGACTATGATCCCAAGCACAAGGTGTTGTAAAGGCCCAGTCGAAGTCCAGACCTCAACCAGATTGAAATGCTGTGGTAGAACTTAAAGAGAGCTGTGTATAAACACATGGATGCAAACCTCAAAGATGTGAAGGAGCATTGTAAAGAAGAAGGAACCAAAATTCCTCCATAACTATGTGAGAGATTGATGAAGTCCTACAGAAAATGATTACTTCAAGTTGTTGCTGCGAAAGTTGCTTCTACAAGCTATTAATTCATGGAGTGTACTTAGTTTTTCATAGGACTGCAGAGTCCTTTGAAAACTTTCTTCTTCACATGGGTGTACTGTATGAATGTAGTGGTATGTACACATTATGGGAGTAAAAAAGAGGGGAGCGGAGAAGAAATGTTCATTGGATCATGGGACGTCTCCAAGCAGCATGAGTCTATAGCAGTATAACATAGTGATGGTGTACAGACATGTGATCCATACCTAACAATAAGGAAAAGGAAAGCTTAAAGCCTAATCTTAAAAGTAGACAGAGTATCTGTCACACGAATCTAAACTGGGATCTGGTTCCATCAGAGAGGTGAAGCCAAAGGCTCTGTTATCCAGTCCACTTTTGGAAACTCTGGGTATCACAAGAAAGCTACTAGGATAAAATGGCAGCATGAGATGAGACCTGATCATTCAGTACTTAGTACTCTCACTGCAGCATTTTGGGTCAATTAAAGGTGTTTTCAGAGGCACCTTGGTATAGGCTGATGCCTTTTCAGACTTCTAAATTTGTGTCAGAGGATTTTACGTTCATTAAAGCTCGCTTTTTGTTATTCTTAACTTGCTTCCTGGATTCCTGCATTTGGGTCCAATCCCCAAACTCACTGGCAAATCATGACAGCTCTAAATCCTGTATATACCCTTCAGCATTGATGGTGCCTTTCCAGATGTGCAAGTTTCCTGTACCAAAGGCACTAATGCACCCCCATAACATCAGAGATGCAAACTTTTGAACTGAGCACTGATGACAAGCCAGATGGGCCTTCTCCTCTTCAGTCCGGAGGATGCAATGTCCAAGAGAAATTTGAATTACAATTCATCTGACCACAGCACAGTTTTCCACTTTGCCTCAGTCCATTTTCAATGAGCTTTGGCTCAAAGAAGACAGCAGCGTTTCTGGATCATGTTGACATATGGCTTTTTCCTTGATGCTTTTTTAACCTGCATTTGTGGGTGGCACGGCCAAATGTGTTCACAGACGATGATTTCTGGAAGTGTTCCTGAGCTCATGCAGTGATACAGAATCATGTCTGTTTGCAATGCAGTGCCTCTTGAGGGCCTGAAGATCACCAGCATCCAATTTACATAGTTCCCACAGACACGTTTTTTTGTCACATGACCTCCTTAGCGACACCATCATTGTTGGCGGGGTGTACTTGTTTACACACACTGCTGTTTATCTCCCCTGCGAATTTTAAACTGTTCTGATTTCGGATTCGACTTGTTATCAAAATCATAAAAAGGCAAAAGGAGAAAGACTATGCAGAATCGTTAAGTATGGAGGATCGAAAGAGATACGATGATATTACAGCATAATAGGTGTGGATCCATACTCGTTAGCAAAGAAAAAGCTGAACCATGAAGTTTCGGATTACCACCAGTTCAATACTATGATATGTACCATTATCTTGTGTTGGCACGCAGCTTTTATACCAGTGAGCAATCCCAGACCTATGAGTCACTGGAAGCATACAATCAGTTTGTTAATGGTTGGGTTGGTGACGTTTCCTCAAGTGTCCTGAATGCACAGTTGCCTACAGCTCGCCTATAGCAATGGCAGCTGCTCGTATGTTGTGACGTCATGTGGGAACTACGTATTGGTTTTTGGCTGTTTTCCTTGTGCAACGATGTCCTCAGATTCTCTGAATCTTTTGGTGATATTACGTACTGTAGATGATGGAATATTCAAAGCCTTGGCAATATTACACTGAGGGACATTATTCTGAAATTGCTCCATGATTGCTGGCAGATTGCCGAACCTCTGCCCATCTTCATGTCAGAGAAACTCTCTTTAAGGTGCTCTTTTTATATCCAATCACAATATTGGCCTGTTGGCGTCAACGTAGTGTAGTGGTTGACACATTCACCTCACAAGCAAAAGGTCCCTGGTTTGATTCCAGGTGGGGACACAAGCCCTTCTCACCATGGAGGCTTGTATCAGGAAGGGCATCCTGTGTAAAACCTCTTCCAAATTAACAATGCGAATTAATCCACTGTAGCAACAAGGGAGCAGCCGAAGGTACATTTTACATTATTGGCTCGTTGCCAGTGAACTTCATGAGTTGCAACATGTTCCTCCAGCTGTTTCTTTGTAGTGCTGCTTACTTTTCCAGCCTTTTGTTGCCCCCGTCCTAACTTTTTTGAGATGTGTTACTGCAGTCAAATCAAGATGAACTGGTAATTTTTATGAAACAGTAAAATTTCTAATTTTCAACATCTGATATGTTTTCTATGTTCTTTTGTGAATAAAATATTGGTTTATGACATTTTGCTTCCTCAGCTTCACTGAATCTGTCATTTCCATTCAACTTTGTGATTATTAGTGATTAAATTTGTCTAAATTAGTACTTCTGTACTTGAATGCTTTTCTATTAAGAGACAATTTGGGGTTTTATTATGAAGACAACAATTACGCAGTTTCCGGTCTCTCGCTGATCAGTTGGGGGCAATTGACGCAGTCGACTGATTTGGCTGCAGCTTCACAACAGAGCGGCGCTGGAGCGCTGGCTCTCTGCCGCCCTCTGGTGGACAAAGGGCAAAGCGCGACAACGTAATCGGACACACCTCCCGCCTGCATGGTGCGTACTTCCAAATAGGGGCAAATATGAGAGAGCTGTTTTGTGCTGTCAAAACGTGCCGCCGTGTGTGTAGTAAACAGAAATTTTCTTCTGGATGCAAGTTTGCACAAGAGTTGCATCGTCATTGTCATCATCACCATAAACCCACCAGACATCACAGCAACAGATGTGTGTTGGGCAATAGAAACAGTTCTGCAGTAAATATAATAAAGTCACTGTGAGCAGTTAGTACTAAACTCTAAAGAAGTAGAATAGGAAACTGCATTTTGCATTTGTTGCTGGCGTGTTAAATGTATGTCGTGTAGTAGTGGAAGTACTTTTACTTCAGTACAGGATCTAAATATTTTATCCACTACTGTGGAAAGGCATGTTATTATTTAAAAAAAAAAAAACCCTATGCGCTTTCTAAATACAGCAAGGACTGAAAAATGTATTAACAGAAACTATCATGCCACTTTAGTTTTTTGCCATTTAACTGTTAATTTGTACTTTCCTCTTTCTACATTGTTGCCTAAATCCGGCAGAGATTATTATATCTCTGCCAGCTATAACAGAATTCCCCAGAATTGCGGTTTCCCAGAGCTTGTGTTCTGGCCCCTGCTTAAATCCATATCTTAAGTCAACCGAGAAAGAAACAATGAATAAATGTTTCCTTTCAGAGAAAGTGTCAAGCGCTTGCAGTTCAACCTTTGCTCTTGAAGTCCACATCCTCTCGGTCAAGCAGGGTTTCACTGATCTGAGCTGCATCCAAAATGCCCAAAGATACAAAGTTCACCAGCTTAAGACAGCCTACACACTGCCAATAAAAAGCACACACACATCAACTCAGTAGTTATCAGGTTTTTGGAAGGACACACTGACAAATAATTTGAATGTTGTCTCCTGGTCTTTTTTCTGTAATGAGCTGGACTCAAAACCTGGACAGAGGACATCATGTAGTTGGCTGGCGATGCCTGCGGCTGACAAGAATAGAAACTGATACTTTCCAGAAGAATGCGCGCGGTGATTAATTCTGAGGATCTGGGAGGATGAGAAGGTAACATCCAAAAATAAAAGCTGTGAGGTCAGATACGCACAGAGCGAGAATGAGACTGAGAGTGTGATGTAATTACAGAAGTCCGCTGTTAATCAGATTAACGCAGAAACAAACCATTTGCAGCTGGAAAAATATTACATTAGTGACTCTGATCACCCCTGTACAGTAATTATCAGATATCATGCAACTTTACTCGTAAGAATAAAGTGATGTTTGTGTTGTATGAAGCATTTGTAGCTCAAATAATATCAACTGACTGCAGGACCCTGAATTATTTTCACATCTCGTGGATTAATTTAACTTATGGTCCCCAAAATACACTGCTTAACAAAAATTAAGGAAACACTTGATCATTGCAGTAAAAAAAACACCAAGTCAGTTAAACTTCAGGGATATTAGGGAGTATAATACATTTTGAATGCATTTCACCTGCTTTGGTGCAAATGAAAATGGCAACAAGCACACTGAAGGGGCAACAAGAAGATAACCCCCAAAACAGGAATGTTTTTGCAGGCGGTGGCCAAAGACCTTTGCTTTCTCCTTATCTGTTCCTGCTGATTGTTCTCTATTTTTCCTTTCTGCTAAGCGTCCTAGGTAGCACAGGTGGTCCAGCTCCTCCAGGATGGCAGATCCATGCATGCTGTTGTAAGGAGGTTTGCTTTGTGCCAAGTTTGGAGGCGATACCAAGAGATGGGCTGTTATATGAGGGGAGCTGGACAAGGTCGAAGAAGGGCATCAACCCAGCAGCAGCAGCAGGACTGGTGTCTACTCACTTTTTCAAGGAGGAACAGAAGGACTGCAAAGAGTCCTACAAAATGACCTCCAGTGGGCTACTCATGTGCATGTTTCTTATCAAACTGCCAGAAACACACGCCACGTAGGTGGTGCGAGGACCTGACGTCCTTTAGTGGGACCTGTCTGCTCACCAGAAAACATCAGAAGTGGCAGGTCCACCCTGGTGCCCTGTTCTCTTTACAGATGAAAGCGGGCTCCCACTGAGCACGTGTGACAGACGTGAAAGAGTCTGGAGATGATGCAGTGAATGTTATGCTGCATGACTGGTTTGGCAGTGGGTCAGTGATGGCCTCGGGAGACATATCAATGGAAGGTCACACAGATCTCCACGTGCTAGCCAAAGGTAACCTCACTGCTGTTATGAAATCATCAGATCCACTGTCAAGCCTTACGCTGGTGCAGTGGACCCTGAGTTCCTCCTGGTGCAGGACAATGCTCGGCCTCATGTGGCCAGAGCGTGCAGGCAGTTCCTGGATAATGAAAGCAATGGTGGCATTCAGGTTCCCCAGACTTGAATCCAGTTGAGAATATTTGGATCTTTCATCTCACACCATTAAATAGACTGTCCAGGAGCTCACTCATGCCTTGATCCAGGTCCGGGAGAAGATCCCCCAGGACATCACCCACTGGCTCATCAGGAACACGCCCAGATGATGTTTGTAGTGAGAAGGACACTAAAAACTAATCAAAGCTAGAGAAAAATCTGTCAGGAGGGACAAGGAAAGCACCATGGTCAGTGGACGACACCTGCAGCACCATTCCAGTTTTGGGGCTTGTTCTGTTTGCACCAAAGCAGGTAAGGAAGATTTACAATGGTTTATGTTTCCAAACTGGACAGATTGATATTCTTCAAATTCAACTGACTTTGTGTTATAATTTGATGATTGAGTGTTCACCTATTTTTTCGACAATGCTTGTTGTACTACGAGGTTCATATTTTTGTTTTGAACAAGATATTTTAAAATCTGCTTGTTGTTTTGCCATGAGATTTAGTTGAGACAAAACATGCTCCCGAGAGGATGAAATGGGAAAACTCTCTCTTCTCCGTTCCAGTAGTGTCATTGTTTTTTTGTCCGCTCAGCACTTTGATTCATGAAAGAAACCTAAAATCTTATTTAGAATTTGCACTGGGAGTCAAATCACATGTACCCCTTGTGGCTCTTCACCTAGCTTCTCCCCTACTTCAGCAACATGCTTAAGTGCTTTCCATCCTGGCAGCAACATAATTGCAGAGCATTAACGTTATTAGCTACTTGTACTCATCTGACAGTTGCCCTTTTGGTCACAAAATCAATCTGGTGTCGCAAGGTGACATCTGAAACTTCACATCTCGAACATTAATTAGAGCAGCACTGGAAAAAATGTAAAGCTTCGATAAAACTGAATTAATTTATTTACTGAACGGAAACATACTGTGGCAATCACACACACACACACACACACACACACACCCACAAACCTCAGGCAAAGATTGGACTTGCCGTGTCACGGGAATAAAGTAACATCCTAAACATATTTTTTTAAAAACCAACAGTGATCACAAAAACACAAATAATATTACAGCAGTCAGTGAACAGATAAAATTATGTATCTTTTGAAATGTCGCCATGCACTCCCTATTTATTGAGCTACAGATTTTTCACGTTACTGAGTTACATTAAGGTCTAATACACCTTTGTTCCCTCAGTTATTGTTGTTTGAGGGGGATCCTCTGTGGCGTCATCTCATGTTAAAAGATCCTGCATCCAGATCAGAAAATGTCTGTGAGTGTCACTGCAGCAGGCGGACAGAGTTGACATGGAGATGGTAGAGGAAGTCCGCGTACGATGCGCCTCCATTGGGACTCTTGTCTTCCACCAGGTGGCGCTGCAGGGCCTCCTCACAGCTGTCGCCCTGTTTTACCACCCAAAGCTGAAAAGGAAAGATGCGAAGACTTGTCAGCAGCCACAAGCAGTTGCTTCATCAGTTAACACTTCCTGTTGATGTGACCGCTGTGTGGATGTAGAGTCTCAAGAGGAGGTTCTTGAGGTTCTCTCATTTCTCTTCTAAACTGTTTCAGCATTTTAGCTGCAGTAAGATGCACAACAGAAGAATTTCAGGAGTTAAACTCATATGAATCTTGGCGTATACACCTGAAACCAGAGGCTAGCACTCTGAAGAAAGATTTTCGAGAGTTACTTTTATGTCACCACCTAACCTGACCGCTGGAGTTCATTTATTTTTCCAAGACAAGCCCCTAATAACTGGCACCTACTGACTAATCAGTTATGTGGAAAATGGTGTCACCATCCCTGAAAATGTGCAAATATAACTAAAGGATGTACAGTGTTTTTTGAAGAAGAGCCAGAAAGGAGCCAGAGTTGTTGACTGAACTCACACATTGAGATGGCAGATGTGTAACTTAGGGTCATCATGCTGGCACGATGCTGTCTAAAAAATAAAAATCAGCCTTCAGCTCGAGTCCACGTAGCAACTCACCTTGCGGGTGCACGGTGCCTGGGAGTTCAACGTGTTGATGAGGGATCGAATACTGATGGACAGAGGGTTTTCCAGAACTGGCAGCTTGGTCTGGAGGAAAAAAGAAGAAACATAAGAAGAAAAGACCTGAAATAGATCAAACAAAAACAAAAAAAGTGAAGCCGTGCTTTGTGGATGGTCCAAAATGCATTATCTCCACCTGAGTGTCTTTAAGGCCCTATGGAATAAATCAGCGCCATAATACAAATAATCATCAATATCACCTTAAACTAATTTTTCTTTAGTTTGCAAGCTTCTGATCATTCGCAACATTGCTTTTTACGTTCTTTTACAGTAAAATCCTTTTAAGAGTTGAAATGTAACAATTTTACATGCTTTTTTAAATTCTTGCTACTACTAATGTTCACTGACAAGACAAAGTAGGAGGTTTAGACTTTTTTCCTACTAATTAAAACAATTACACTGTGTTAACCATATTGTTTGTTGTATATACACTCACTGGCCAGTTGCCTTCAGAACTGCCTTAATTATTTACAGCATAGATTCAACAATATGCAACATTCTTCAGAGAGCTTGGTCGATGCTGATATGACAGCAGATCAGCAGTTTCTGAAATACTAGGATCAGCCTGCCTGGCACCAACAAACATGTCACATTCTAAGTCACCTAAATCTCCTTTCCTCCCATTCTGATGTCTAAATGCGTCGCATTGTTGCCATGTGATTGGCTGATCAGGTATTTGCATTTAAATGCAGCTGAACAGATGTACCTAATAATGTGGCCACAATTGTGAATGAATATTTTCCTTTACTGACTGAATTTTTAAATAAAGACAGAAAAATCTGAAGGCTCTCCATCATCTTGACAGCCCGCACTACTGATGGTGATGGGCCATATCTTTAAATAATTCACAAGCAACACTGTCAAGAACAGTGCTCACAGCGTTAGTGATCTTAGTGGTCTTATTTTTAACATCAAACATTACACTGAAGGATCCTTAAGGTCTTGGAGCGCATCTGTGACCAGTACAGGTTACAGAAGGAAGCAGCTGCACCCTGGTATGGAAGGAGCTCATGCTGCAGGATTTCCTTCTGGTGAAACTGGGAACTTGCTAGATTTGGGAAGTCCAATATGCAGGGAGAATTACTCACTTCTGATCAATCACCTTGGGGAAATGTCTCCCCAGCTTCAGAACACTGGCTTGGGTGGTGCAGCTCCAGTCAGATAAGTGATTAAGAAGTGGTTAAGGAGCAGTTAACTTTTCATGCAGCTGTCCAAATTATTTTTTCAAAACACAGAGCAGTGAACGTTAACCGGCGGACCCCAGGATACAGCTGGCCTGCTGGGGCTTTCCATCCGGCCCCCAGCATATTACTGAATTCAGGAATAGCCTAGTGAGGAGGACAAAGTATGTTCCTATTTTTTTTTTCTTTTTTTTAAAAATTGCATGCTTTATGTTCTGGTGATGGCTGAGGTTATATTCTTTAGAGACAGCCACAGTTTCTTTGCAGATGAGGCACACAGGTACAGCATTTCTTAGTGATGGGTAGGTGAACCCTCATGACGCTCTGAGACTTTCCTAACTGTGTCGATGTCAGCAATAAAAGTTCAGAAAAGACCAATTTTAATCTGCTGATGCTTTTGTTCATGTATACTAATTAATGATTACATCATCATTACACATTTAAATGAATTATACGTTCGTTGTGAGAAGACGCTTACACACTGCAGTAGAAGTAGACCTAAATTCTTTGTTAAAAGGAGCAAGACATTTGTTTAAAACCCCCTAATATGCAGACATTCTAAAAACACTGCAGATTAAATCAAAGAATAAATGACATATGACAGAATACGAAGGGTAAAATGCTGGCTCGGGTTCATTTAGAAAGGTTTATTTACAAACTCCAAATCTCTCTCTCCTCACAACCTAACATTGTCAATCAATGATGCATCTTATATATCTAAACTTAGCGCCAAACTACTCAAAGCTGTCAAACCAAGGAAACTCTCTAAACCAAGGAGATGCACTGAAGCCGATGAAACGTTTTAAAACATTTTGAACCACTGAAGCACAAAGTGAAGCAGCAAACCGTTTGAAGCTTTGACGTCGTCGGTCACGTGACAGTGGTGTTTTGATACAAGCTTCAACACAATGTTACAAATCACTCTGCTTCAGGAATAAGCTCCGAAGCCTTGGTATCATTTGACCATCACTAGCATTTCTAAAAGCTGGCACTATGAATGCATACTTATCATTCTTCTGTGGTTTTCTGCATTTTACACTTAAGGTGCTTTGAAAGTGTCATTTTTCATGTTTGAAATATATTCAGAAGGCCTTCCTCCTGCTGGTGTTCTCCACAAACTAGGACACTGTGTGTTACAGTGATGGACGGCTTGACAGCCTCACAAATATGCCTAAAATATGACAATTGCCCCCTAGTGGCTTGCTGCGGTACAGGTAAGTCTGTTAACACTGACAAAGGCTATAAAATAACCTAAATTTGGAAGGAAAATTAATATATCAAATAATATATTTCTTAGGATACAATATTAATTTATTTTATAGGAGCATCTGGTTCTCACGGTGTCTGCTGAGAAAAATTCTGGCCCTTGAACAAATGTAGTTGATGACCCCTGATATCGAGGTTACACCAAACAACTGCCTCTGGAGTAAACTCCATTGATCAGGCAAACATCCAGTTTAAGTCCACTCAGTTCATGTTTGCCTGTTTTGGCATAATGGCTCCAGCGTCTCAGTGGCTTCTGCTGTCACTATGGGGCAAACAGATCTGTTTCACATGGTACCGAACTGAAAAGCAACCACACGGTCTGTGTCTCTGTTCATCTTCTTCATGTGTTCATAAATAGCCTGTTCTGAATATTTTCCGTCACTGATGAATTAGTTCTCATAACAAAGCCTGTCTGTGATTATGACAGATTAGAACGCTGATGGTGGAGCTAAAACAACATCAGATAACTCATACACAATACTGCAAGAACAGTATGGTGTTGGCAGCACTGGTGGGCCGTCTCTTTAACATCTCTTTGACATGAAACAAGGGAATACTGGGTTGTGCTGTGGTTAGCACTGTTGCCTCACAGCAAGAAGGTCCTGAAGGTTTGAATCCACTGGCCAGATGGGGCCTTTATATGTGAAGACTGCATATTTTCCCTGTATCTGTGTGGGTTCTCTCTGGGTGCTTTGGCTTCCTTCCACAGTCTAAACACATGCCTGTTAGGTTAAGTGATGACTCTAAACTGGCTGTAGGTGTGAATGGTTGTCTGTCTCTATGTGTTAGCCATGGGATAAACTGGCAACCTGTCCAGGGTATACCCTGCCTCTCACCCTATGCAAGCTGGGATATGCTCATGCCCTCCCACGAGCCTGAATTAGACAAGTGGAAGAAAAGGAATAAATCAATGAATGAAGCGTGGAATACTCCATCAAGGTTTTGGAGGTGCAGAAGGAGCACATACTGTGGAATTTCCTCTGAGTGAAGGACGGCCCCACATCAAGTTTTGTTGATATCTGACCATGAAAGAAATGTTCCCCTGACTCTAAACCATGGCTTAAATAATGATAGCAATGTCAGTGTTTGCTCTACTGTTACAGTTAGCCAGGTGCAGCCAAGATCTACAAGAGCAACTCTCTTCCACATTTCACTTGGCGCCTTCATCCAGCTCCTTTCTAAGGATTTTCAGGTAGGTTTGGACATTATCAAAGCTGTGCTATTTAGTCATATAAACCAACGCTCCCATAGCACAGTGACCTTCTAGGGAAGAACAGAAGCTGCAATTACAGATCTCTCTGCGAGGCGGGCACTGCCACTCCAGATTCAGCAGAGCACCTTTCATGTCTGATCAAGTAAAATCAGACATGAAAAGGTGTCTGTCCAGGGAAAGACATAAAACTGGAAAAATATTAACTTCCCATGATGCATTTGACTGCACTCATGCAAACACCCAGCGTAATTTGCTGTGCTTTAATGCCTTTGCTGTATCTGGAGAAATAACAGTTATCTGATTCCTGTGGTGTTGACATGAGAAGTGACTGCACAGTCAGCGTTTCCATTTATCTTTTCTGTCCATGGCCTCATAAATTCAGAATGTTTTCTGTGTTTTGTTATTGTGATTGAGTTGTTTTTGAAAATGAAACACAATTAAATATGACTCATTTTCATGAAAACATTAAAATGACAAGAAAAATGACATTATGGTGCAAATTTAAGACCCTGTTAATGAAACTAACAGACATGCACATTGTTTATTAGTAATTGTGATTGAGTTGTTTGTGAAGATGAAACTGAAATAAATACCTTATCATCATATATAATGAAAACTAAAACGATAACAGATCACAATGGAGTTTCTATGACAACAACAAAATCTAACATGACCTCTGGTAGTGTATCCATCCCATCAATCCTCACCTCTCCAGAGGGCAGGGACGAAAAGTAGCAGGTGTTGAAGAGTTCAACCAACGTGCCTGGTGGGACTTGGGTGCCCACCCAGAGCAGCAGTGTGAGGGGTGCGTGAATCAAATAGAGACCTCTGGGCTCCAGGCTGGAAGCAGAGCAGCGCAGCACCTCCTCTGGGTTTGGATGGTTGGAGCTGTCAGCTGACAGTGGCTGCAGGTGACAAAGGAGTAGAGGCCTTCATTAAATAAATCTCCCCTAAGTGTCTGACACAAATTTTCTTATTTAAAATGCTCTGTCCAGTGAAACAAAGGCAATGCTAGTGGTGAAAATTCAAAGAGAGTAAGCACACACTGGTGGCCTTACTATTTTAAGAGAGGTCTGTGTTGAGTTGTTCAATGGAAAAAGAGGTCACAGGTCACCACTAATGCAGCGCTGTGAAACATTAGTTTGTCAATGACTCATCAGCACCAAGGCTTGTGCTGCCTGTCTGTGACTGCAGTTTGTTCTTAAAATAGACAATACTTAGCTCCATAAACAGCAAACCAATCAGTTCCTATCCTGTGTTGTTTTTCCTGAATAAAAAGGTAGGCTGTATTTTTACAATTAGCAATTTTTTTTTCTGCATGAAACTCCAGAACATTTAAATATCCATTTTAAAATTTCACTAAAATGTCAGAGTGTAAAGATAAAAATAAAAAACAAAAAAGTCTTTGGATGCAGCTGATGATGCTTTTCAAATTTTTAATATCATGAGTAAAGTTAATCACGAAAAGAATTTAATCTTCTTGCTCTGAGACCTTTGCCTCCTAACGCAAGCATAAATTCTTCATGAAGTATGCATCTCTCTCTACTTTCTTCCAAATAAGCAACGTGAATAGGTAGCAGTTTTTTAAGTTGCTTCATTAAGTACAATATTTGACAGCTGTTAACACTAGAACCACCAAGGGGGTCACTTTGACTGTGTCATTTTAAAATCAAGTAACTCTGTTAAATAAAACCCCTCACATAGCTCATATTTCCTGACCTTCCTAAAATGGCTTTATTCATCATGTAGCAAATTTTGGGGTATTTGGAATAATAGAAAAAACAATGGACTACTTAACCCTACAACAGGGTTCATTTTGACTCCCATATAGAAATCAGTGTAATGAAATGATATGAGGGCTGCAGACTGAGGCGAAGCAGAGAGTGCACAGCAGATAAGAGACAGCGAGTGCTTCAGTGAGGAGGAGGCAGAGTTGCACAGTGCGATAAACTTTCAGTGTTCTACTTTTACAATAATTAATTTATTAAGATGTGTTTCTTATTTAGTTGCAGCAGCTGTGTGGTGAATTTTAAAACGTGGGTGATGATCTGTTCAATTTCAGCATAACTAATACCATATGTTATCCACAATTAGTTTTAGCTTTTCCATAATATTCTCCTTCTGCACAAATTAAAATATTAATATATGTGTTAGTCACTGTGTTGTTTGTTGTAGCTTTTGATTATTAGTGGCTTTGAAAAACTATTTTACCTTTACAACCTGCAATGAGATCATCTCAGTCAGCTGTAGCACAAATAACCCCCTAAAACTTAGTCTTAAATGCTTATCTTGTTGACTCATACCTATAATTAGAAATATCAGATGAAATATAACAACCAAACTTATTAAAAAAGTGACACATTTGGGGCGAATGTGGCTCAAGAGGTAGAGCAGGTCCTCTTCCAACTGGAAGGTGGGTGGTTCGATCCCTGGCTTCTCCGTTCTGCATGCCAAAGTGTCTTTGGGCAAGACACTGAACCCTAAATTGCTCCTGATGCATTCATTGGAGTGTGAATGTGTGCAGGGTAATTAAAATGCACTTTAAAAGGCATAGAATAAAGCGCTGTGTGAATGGGTGAATGAGGTTTGTGGTAGAAAGCACTTTGAGTGCTCAATCACAGTAGAAAAGAGCTATATAATTACCAGTCTATTTACCATTTACCATCACTGCTGCTGTTTCAGGATGGGGTCAAAATGACCCCCCCTGGTGGTTCTAGGTAGTCTGGAATGTTGGTGGTTCTAGTATTAAAGCCAGTTTTATTTACTGAAACTTCAATGCATACTAACTAGGAGATAATGTAATCTCAAATGTAATCTTCAGCTGTAGTGTCTAGAATTTAACCTCCATACATCAGCCTCATTCTGCTCAACACAAACTCCTACTTTATAGATTAAGGACCATAAGATAAACAGCCATGAGTTAATGGCACTGACCAGAGGCAGCAGCAGAGGGTAGAAGTGTGTGGCAGTGCTGCAGGTGTCCATGCGTAGCACCTGGCAGCGCTGCTGCAGGCGCTGATGGATAGAGCTCCTCAGGCCTGGCAGCAGGACCTCACTCTTCCTCAGACTGTTGATGTAAACGGGAAGAGCTCGCAGGTACTGAGGAAGGACCAGCTATAGGACAAAAACAGGAATACAGTACAGGTACATCTCAAAAAATTAGAATATCATGAAAAAGTTTGTTTTTTGTCACTCATTTCAGAAAGTGAAACCCATATATTATATACAGTAGATTCATTACACAGAGAGTGAAATATTTCAAGCCTTTATTTCTTGAAATTTTGATGATTATGGCTTACAGATCATGAAAACTCAAAATTCAGTGTCTCAGAAAATTAGAATATTGTGAAAAAGTTCAATATTGGAAAGTCATGGTGTCACACCCTAACAGCTAATTACCTCAAAACACCTGCAAAGGCTTCCTGAGCCTTTAAATGGTCTCTCAGTCTGCGTCAGTAGGCTACATAATCATGGGGAAGACAGCTGATTTGACAGATGTACAGAAGACAGTCACTGAC
>VUQH01085578.1:0-13526 GCA_015106775.1 Etroplus canarensis | reverse complement strand
ATAAATTCTCCTTCTTTCAGCTGCTCCCGTTAGGGGTCGCCACAGCGGATCATCTGCCTCCATCTCACCCTATCCCTTGCATCCTCTTCCCTCACACCAACCCTCTGCATGTCCTCCTTCACTACATTCATGAATCTCCTCTGTGGTCTTCCTCTTCTCCTCCTGCCTGGCAGCTCCATCTTCAACATCCTTTGTCCAATATATCCACTATCCCTCCTCTGAACATGTCCAAACCATCTCAGCCTTGCCTCTCTGACTTTGTCTCCAAACTTCTCAACATGAGCTGTCCCTCTGATGTACTCATTTCTAATCCTGTCCATCCTGGTCACTCGCAAGGAAAATCTCAACATCTTCAATTCACTACATCCAGCTCCAGCTCCACCTCCTGTCTTTTTGGCAGTGCCACCGTCTCCAAACCATACATCATAGTAGGTCTCACTACTGTCTTGTAAACCTTCCCTTTTACATTTGCTGCTATCCTTCTGTGACAAAGCACCCGTAACACTCGTCTCCACCCTGCCTGCACTCTTTTCTTCACCTCTCTTGTGCTCTGCCCATTGCTTTGGATGGTTGATCCCAAGTATTTAAACTCATCCACCTTCACCACCTCTACTCCTTGCAGCTACTCCCCCTGCCTCCCTCTCATCTATGCACATGTAGTCTGTCTTGCTTCTAGGGCCCACAAGCCTAGTGCCGGTCCCTGGGTAAATGAGGAGGACTGCGTCAGGAAGGGCATCCGGTGTAAAATCTTTGCCAAATCAAATATGCCGATTCATAACACGACTTTGGCAGTTAGATGTTCACATGAATTAACATATTACAGATTTTTGCTTTTACTGGATTTTGGAAAATATCCCAACATTTCTGGAAACGAGGTTTGTATTTTTAGGTTAGGACTGATTAATAGTAGACTAATGCAGTAGATTCTGATGAATGGATATTTTAAAAACAACTTAAACGTGTTTTGTTTGAGGCGGCTGTAATATTTTTGGAGTTCAGTCAAACCGGATCCGTGACAGAGACGTATGGCTCCATCTACAGGGGAGAATAGATACTACCCAGCACTCTTCAGGAAATGAAGGTTTTCCATTCAAAGGTATTTTATAGGTCGTGCCCTCTGTATCACTGATGGTTGTTTGCTTTCCTTGTTAACCATCAGGCTCTTATCTGGGAAAACCCATAAAGGGTCAAGTGCAGTCTATTAAATTATTGTGCAAAGGAAGTGGAATAGTACTTTTCATTTGACTTTCGGTAACATGATCACAGTGTCCTGAGTCACTGGCCGCCTTTATCGTGTGAACCGTGCTGAGGTCATTACAGAGGAAATGCGACAGAGATGGTCAGAACCTGTGACGAAGCTCACAAACCCGAACATCCCGAAACCATCAGGTCTCCTATTTCATAAAGCAGCGCATATAAAACACTGTCGACGCGTCCTGCGCAAAAAAAAAATACATAAGCAGGACCAGAAGCGGATTATCTGGGTTACCAGCGCTCACGCAGCCACGCCGGTAGCCGCGCTGTCCCAGCCGTTTGCACACGAGCAGCGCGTCATTAACACGTGCGTGTCGGCTTGTGTGAACGTGTCCTATTTTAAACGTCCTACCTGCATAACTGAAGGGAGGATGCTTCCTCGCGCGTCCGCGGTACCGACATGCTTCTGATGCTGACGAGCTCTCGGGGATCGCTGGTCTCGCGTTCCAGCGAGATTCCGGTGTGATGTGAAGAGAAATGCGACTGCCCCGGCGTCCGCCGGTTGCTGTGGTCACACTGTCATGAGGGGAAATACACAGACCTCTCAGAGATCAGCTAGAACTGTTTATTTGAATTTGCGCTTTCAGTTTAAAAATAGGACAATGTTGCATTATGTTGTAAGAAACCAGACAATGTAGATGTGGCAGCTTTTCATAAAGATAAATGAGAGAGGCATGACTGCAACAGAAAAAGAAACCTTAGATATTGTGATACCTATAATAGTCGGAGGAGGGCAGCAGAGGCCGCTATTTCTCACACAGGGAGCAGTAGTTGGAGTGTTTGACCTCAATGTCTCAGCAGTTGCTTCTATTCCATTCACGTCTGTCTGCCTGACAGGTGTGTCATATCTTTGTTCGTTTGGGCTTTTGCATATAAGATAATGCTGATTCTTTCTTCTTAGGAGTCACCACAGCAGATCATCTGCCTCCATCTCACCCTATCTCTTGCCATCCTCTTGTGTCACTCCAATCCTCTGCATGTCCTCCTTCACTACATCCATGGAACTTCCCTGTGGTCTTCCTCTTCTCCTCCTGCCTGGCAGCTCCATCTTCCTTTGTCCAATATATCCTCTATCCCTCCTCTGCGCATGTCCAAACCATCTCAGCCTCGTTTCACTGAGTTTGTCTTCAAGCTTCTCAACCTGAGCTGTCCCTACTGCATTAGATTTTCTTTTATATTTAGTTCAAGTTCTGGTTTTAGTTTTCACTCATTGTTGGAGGAAAATGTTTTTTCCCTGCTGCCTTCCAGTAATTTTACATTGCTTCTTGAATTGTCTGTCCTGTCTTCACAGCTCATCTTTGTCTGTGAAGAGTGCCACATAAGCACATTTTTCCTTTTATTGTTCTGATTATCAATAAACCTACAAAATCATAAAATATGAATAAAACACAACGAGATCTAACCACGACATCGTAGTTTATTTATATTTTGTACAACATATACAACAGCTATTTGCTGTGCACAGCAAAAATACAACACATCCCAACAGAGATACTTGCTGCAAACATTTTATGTCTACAAAGCTCATCTGCGCAGATTCAGGACTCTGAAGTCTGCTGTGCAGATTCATACATATAATAATGACCCCTTGGGTCTTACAGGGCTGTTTCAGTGGCCCTTAATTACTTAGTCCGCAAAGAGGACTAAATATTTAACGTATACATACATGCAGATTTTAAATATATATAGGACAGTCTAAACTTGTCAGCTTATATGAGACAATAGACGCGTGCGCAAACGGAGTATATAATACTCATCCAATACGATTTGACGAAGAATGATGTTTTTCATCAAACGGAAACGAAGCGGTAAACCACTGTCCGTATTTACAAGTGATGCTATCTTAACATTTTTCCTAATATTAGAGACACCGCAGTCTTTTTGCAGCTGTTGGAAGACCGCTGAAGAAATCTACCAAGGTCTCCACATTGCACCGCTAACAGCCTGCGGGCCTGACTGCGCCTGGCTGAGGGCCACAGCGCTGCTGCCGCCGCTGCGTCGCGGGCTCTCCAATCTGAAGCTGAAGCTGGATTTGAGGCTCAGGATTCTCTGTTGAATGTGAGGCTGTGTTCTCTGGGCGCAGCAGTTCGGGCAGGTTGGAGCGGCAGTGGCAGACGTAGACTGCTGGACAAAGTCGTTCACATGCTGGCGCGCGTCTTTGTCCAAGCCGGTTTTGGGAAGCAGACCAGAGACGCGTTTGAGGCAAACTTTGTAACCTTCTCTGTAACCATCAACAGAACCTGAAAAAGGAGAAAGAAAATTTAGTTTTGTTTTCACAGAGTCTACTTTTATATATGCATCATTTAAAAAAAAAAAAAAGGTTAAACACGTCACAACTTACTGTTTGTGTTAACGGGTTGAATGCCACTGAGGAAGCGCACGGTCATTTCCAGGATGTCTGCTTTCTCAAGCTTGGAGTAGCGAGACTGCCAGAGAAAACAGAAAAGAGAATGTTAACTGTATGAGTCGAAACTTTTCGCTGACTCTAGGCTACATCTGCAAGGTAAGAATGTTGAAAATTTAAATTAGAACAACTTACATCTCTGCCTGTAAGGGGAAGGATTAGGTTTTTCAGGCGGTTCAGGCTGTCGTTAATTCGGGCGCGTCTTCGTTTTTCCATTAGCGGTTTCATAGTCTGAAAAGAACACACAGCATTCGGTTTTTTCGCTGGTTACAACATGTAAGAGATATCTGGTGAAATTATTGAAGAAATAAAGCAAAATTCAGTCGCGCTGCTTACCTTTCTCAGCTCAAGAGCCTCTTTTCTTTGAGCGAGGGAAAGCCTTGGAGAAAAGGAGTGGAGAGCTTCACATGTCATGTTCGGAGACATTTTCAGGGTCGTCTTTGTGCCACAGTAGTGTTCAAAACGAATATCGGTGAAGTTCTGTCTCCAACGGCCAAGAGCTGTGGTATATATCCAGGTTGGCGGCGTCGGTTTCCGTGCGTCACGGGTACGCCCCCAAGCCGGCATAAAACGATTTGGACTGGACTGTATTTTAAAAACAACACAAAAGCATCACATTTAGTCAGATAACCATCTGTCTTTTACTTTAATCCAAGCGTAGCTACAGTGCGTGCCTGCCTCATGATCCATTAAAAAAATCTGCTTCAGAAAGCCCAAGAAATATACGTGTAAATAAGCTTAGAGTGTTGACGCCCCATATGCTAATTTATGTAATACCCATTCATTTAGCAATTTAGTTTACATCATTTTTAAATTTTTTACACTGCCAGACTCTTATTTTCACACAAAGTTGATGGAATTGTTTGCTGTTTTGTTTATACAATACATGTTTACTGGTGCGTAATTACGCACTGCTCAGAGATGACTGGAAGCAAAATATAGGCTATAGTATTCATTAATTTTGTAATTTAACTGTGAAATATAGTTATCTACATTTGCAAAATAATATTTTATCCGCAAACACAAACTCTCACTGTGTATTGGCTATTATTAAGATTTTTTTCCCCAGCTGAATTTCTTGTTGCAGTTCAAATTTTATCGTTCACTGACATTTAGTGCGTGTTATTTTGGCACAGTATTATTTATATATCCTCTATACAATGCTGCTTACTTTTAAGTAAATATAAAAATTTAAAACAACAAGGTGCAGTACATGCGTTTGTCGCATAGGGGCCAGGCTTGCATGCATGAAAAAAATGTCCACAGGGACACAGACTTTTACTCCAATCGGAATCATATACCCAAGCCACGCTACTTTTAAATAACATCTGCTCTTAGATTTTGACAACAATAGTTTTGCATATGACGTTTTATGCAGTTTCTTCGCTGTCTGAGTCTCTACCTTTAGGGCGTATTCCACTGCTGCCAATGCGTCATGCAAGGACGTGGGGGCTTAGAAAACACAGGCTGGGTTCATTTTCTTCAATCACAATGGCCACCGATAAATATAAAATTACACCAGACTGTAACTTATTAACAAGGTGTTTTACTTTTTTCTGTTTACTTGAAGTTGGAATGGTGTACTTATTAACCAAGCAACCTATCCTGCCAGGTGTGAGGGAAACTTACAATGAGAGCTAGAGGACATTTTTATTATTATTATTTTAAATATAAACTGGAGACAGAGGACAACCCATCAAATGCCACTGCACTCAGGGGAACCACGCGCGCAGCACGCGCCACGGGGACCAGATGGCTGTCTGTTACAGCTCCCACCCCCTACACACCCACCCCCCACAAACTCCACCTGAACTTCACCAGCAACCTGAATGAGCAGTCTCCTGGTTCAGCCCCTCATCCATGCACGTACATACACACACACAGACAGTTTCAAATATTCGTGCTGTTTTTCCATAAAGTTCGCACGACGCATGATCTCCACGCAGTTTTGGCGTGGGTATCCCATCTGCATGCTTCTAATAGGTCCATGTTGTTAGTGTCCAACTGAAAGAACCAATCCCACCTACCCCCTCTTTTACTCTGTTTCAATTGTCTTCTGTAGCTTGACTCTGGTTTATTTTTGGCGTCCAAGCTATCGCGATTGTTTATGCTTGTTTATGAGTATTGCACTACGACAAAGCTCAGTCTGTTGACCGAGATGAAAATTGTTTGTCTAGGAGTTCATGGCTCCGTACACATAGTTCTTTTGGAAGGAGTATTACACTGTAACGCAACAAAACTTTATTGTAACATGAAGAAAAACGGGAACATATAACCTATAAGAGCAAATTTAAAGACTCAAGACTGTAAAATTGTGCTTATAGGAGAAGTCCTGCAGAGGCAAACTACTAAACAGACCCCCCCAAAAAAGTCAACTGATAGTTTTTTGCTCCATAAAGTTCTAGTTATATTCTTAAAAATGAGTAAAAGGTGGTAAATCTATAAGAAAAATAGATTAATCTCATCTTTCCACCCAGCGCAGAACGATTTAATCATTTTTGATGACACAGCAGGATATTAATATCTGCTGTAATATTTGTGGAAATGGGGGAAAGTTGGTAGTAGTATATAGTATTTACTCAGACTCGTTTTATTGTCATTCAATCCATTACAGGATGAACGAAATATGATTCTCGGGTCTCGGTGTAGCATATAAAAAAGTAAAAAAGATTAAGTAGAATAAAAAATCTAAAGCCTTCAGCAATTATATGTAGAAAATTACACAATATACAAAACTACACAATAATACAAATAAAAAATACAAACAAACAAACAACAACAAATTGCACAAGGCCAGCAGCATCAATTGGTGCAAAATGTAAAATATGAGGATCAGCATCATGTAGACATGATCTTGTGGTGCTTCAACTAAAGCCAAACCCTGCCCTGAAACTGAGAGGCACACTTGCTGCACGCGCCCCTCGCGCCCCACCGGGACATAGAGGGATGAAGGTGATGGAGGCTGGACTGGGGGGGCGGGGCGAAGGGGGTCGGCACTTCTCTGTTTTCGTCTTACGGTTAGAGTCCTCTGTTGTCTTTTCAAACAAATTCGGCGTCGACAACCCATCTGTGCAGGCCCATAAGAGCGATCCTTTGTCTGAAATGTACCCGCGCTTCATGGGAATTAAGAGTGAAGAGAAAAAAAGACTTTTGCGTAGATCCAAGCTGCTTCAGTGTTTTTCACAGTCAACATAGAGCACCACATCAAGTTTTTTTTTTCCTTTGGGTACACCACTAATGTACAATTCAGCTATTGCTTGGTGATTTGGTGGCACCTAACAGTTATCAGTGAACATAAAGTGTAATTCGACTGAAAATGTAGAATTTAATGAAAGCTGGTGTATCAGTTAGGATAAACCGCCTCAAACAATGTGTTGCTGCAGCGTCAACATCCATACAATCGCGATGAGTCTCCACTTTTTTTTATTGAATCCACAGAGGAATATAGACACGGCACTAGCTCAATATTGAAATATTGAAGTATTAAGTTCAAAATTTGAGTTGCTATTTTTCTTTGACAACTGGACTGCCAGCTGAAAACTCCTGTTTCATGATATCAGAACAATGGAGAATTAAACTAGTGCAACTAAAGAAACGAATACTAAGCCAGCTACAGATACCTCCCAGTTCATACACAGATAATGCTATGACCTGATGAAATCAAAACACTGTCACTGTATTTTGACTAAGTGTATTTTGGTTTTTTTTGACAACCACAAGGAGTAATCCCCATCTTAGGCTTAGTACCAGAAATTCCCCCTCCCCCCTCATCCCAAGAAGTTTTTATGGTTTAACAATGTAAACTGCGGAATTATAGTGGATCCTTATGGAAAATATCTTATCAAAGAGTTAACATTAGATTTTTTTTTTTAAAAAATGCATTTGTTTATATGTATTCACTATGGCTAGGTGTTGGTTTAGGACATTCTCTTTGCAGCCAGTTGGTTTTAGAAGTCCCAGTCAGCTGTCTCAGTAAGGGGATCCAGCTGGTTTTAATGGGCTATAAACACATCTATATCTTAAAGGTTTAACAAGATGATGGCAAAACCTCCACACTGATTGCAAAAGAACAATCCATGCAGGAAAGGGATATGAGTGGGAGACTAATTTTCTTCCAAAGAAAAATCACAAGTAATATCTAAATCATGGCTTTTTATGTCGTGAAGGGGTACATCATTTGAGAAGTAGAAAATGGGTAAATTGTGGCTATTAGAGAAACGTTGTCAAGAACATTACTGCTTTAGGCTATAGCCTTTAAACTATGATTGAATTGACAGAACTGACAAAAAAGGGCCTAAAGTGTGCAAAGAAATCATTGTCATTACACCATCATCACTGCCAGGACTGTTTACACAAGAAAGGTTGGGTCCATTGGTTTAGATTATTGACACCTAAATCCAAGCCTACTACAGTGCCTTGCGAAAGTATTTATACCTCTTGAACTTATCCGCATTTTGTCATGTTAAAACCACAAAGGTAAATATATTTTACTCCCAGTGTTGCACATCTAGAGACTGAACTTTTTGCCCATTCTTCTTTGTGAAATAGCTCAAACTCAGCCAGATTAGATGATTGTCTGAACAGCAACATTTTAAGCCTTGCCACAGATTCCCAATTGGATTTAGGGCTGGACTTTGACTGGGCCATTCTAACACATGAATATGCTTTGATCTAAGCCATTCCATTGTAGCTCTGGCTGTATGTTAAGGGTTTTTGTTCTGCTGGAAGGGGCAACCTCCACCCCAGTCTCAAGTCTTTTGCAGACACTCACAGGTTTTCTTCCAAGATTGTCCTGTATTTGGCTCCATCCATAAACTGTGACCAGCTTCCCTGTCTCTGCTGAAGAAAAGCATTCCCACAGCATGATGCTGCCACCACTGTGTTTCTAGGTGGGGATGGTGATGTGCACTGTTCATTTTCCATCACATGTAGTGTTTTGCATTTAGACCAAAAAGTTCAATTTTGGTCTCAATTTTCTCAATTCAATTTTGACCAGAGCCCCTTCTTCCACGTTTGCTGTGTCCCCAACGTGGCTTGTGCAAACTGCAAATGGGACTTCTTATGGGTTTATTTAAATTTTCTTCTTACCATTCTTCAATAAAGGCCAGATTTGTGGAGTGCATGACTAATAGCTGTCCTGTGGACAAATTATTCCACCTGAACTGTGGATCTCTGCAGCTCCTCCAGAGTTACCATGGGGCTCTTGGCTGCCTCTCAGGTTAATGCCCTCAATTTAGGTGGACGGCTATGTCTTAGTAGGTTTGCAGTTGTGTCATACTCTTTCCATTTTCAGATGATGGATTGAACAGTGCTCCTTGAGATGTTTAAAGCTTAGGATATTTTTTTTATAACCTCACTCTGCTTTAAACTTCTCCACAATTTTGGTCCTGATCTGCCTGGTGTGTTTCTTGGGCTTCATGATGCTGTTTGTTCACTACTGTTCTCTAACAAACCTCTGAGGCCTTCATAGAACATTTGTATTTATACTGAAATTTAATTACACACAGGTGGACTATATTCATTAATTAGGCAACTTCTGAAGGCAATTGATTGCACTGGATTTTATTTAAGGATATCAGAGTAAAGGGACTGAATACATATGCATGCCACACTTTTCAGATTTTTATTTGGAAAAAAATTTGACAACCACGAGCCATGTTCCTTCCACTTCACAATTATGCACTTCTTTGTGTTGTTCTGTCACAAATCACAATAAATGCATTTACATTTGTGGTTGGAATGTAAAAAAATGTGACAAAGTTCAAGGGGTATGAATACTTTCACAAGGTATTGTATCTTAATGTCTTATGTCAGGTAAAGGTTCATCAACCCAAGCTACATTTTCAGAGTCTTTGCCTGTCTACCTTTAGTAGGTCTGTGCCCACTGCAACCTCAGATTTTTGTTCTTGGAAGGTAGGAATCACACCCAATATTGTTGTAATTTATTCACTTCCAGGCTCACAGTGTTGTGCATTCAGTGATGCTTCTTTTCACAGCAGTTGTAAAGAGAATGTATGTGATTTACCTCAGCCAACCAGTTTAGATATCCACTCAGACCTGTCTCATCAACAACACCTTTCTGCTCGTAAAACTGATTCTCACTTATTCACTTGTTTGCAATATCATGAAAAAAATCCAGCAGATGAGCAATTTCATACATATACCTGGACGTTTCCCCATATTGTATAATGCTCTATAATGTTAATTGAAGTGCCAAACCTGCTTCCACATAGATAAGTGCGTGAATATGCAGCAGTCACATGTCAAATAGTCATTAGCCAGATGTACTGGTTTTCATCAAAGTGTGTTCAGTGTCAATAATAAAAACACATTTTCTGAAATGGTTTGTTTCCTAAAGTTAATCAGACATTTGTGCTTTTGTTTATTAAATGGGTGACCATCATGGCAAATCAATAAGAGGCCTCCCATCTGATCTCCTCAGAATAAGCTGGTTTCTCTTTTATACTGTAACTGCAGTATATTTAATGAAGGCTTGCAAACTTTGCCCCCATATTATTAAAGTCTGAGTTACAGACCCTCACAGCACAAAGGGGTAAATCATAACTTTGAGCTTTTTAATTTTCAAGCACTTATGAGTTCTTGTAATTTCTTAAGTAGGTAGGGTGACAGATGTTTCTCTTCAAGTGGGACTGCATAGCATTTTTATCCCTTGTTTTCCTGTCCCACATATTCAGACAATGTCCCACATTTTGTCTGGCTTGCAGGACACTTTCTAAAGTCTGGCTTTAACCCAATCCATGTGAAGAAAATAGGGAAGCCTTTTTGCTACAGTAAAGTGAAGGTTAGCCTGTCTAATGCTATACCCATCAGGCAAAGTCACAGGCTTTATAGAGTTTGGTGAATATGATGGAAATACCACATAGAAAATTAAGCAGCAATATATAACTGAGGTTCTCTCTCTTTTGCTAGTTATTTTTACATTTTCCACAAGGTAAAATATGGCTTGAAGTGACACAGTATGTGTGTGATAATTGGCCAAAAGTGCTAAAATTGTAAGATGTGGCTCAAAAAAAAGGCATGCCAATCTATGGATGCATCCCTACTGAAACCCAAAGATGGTTATACAGTTCAGCAGCTTAAATAACAGTGACATAAAAGAGAATACAGGATGATATAAAGACTATTGCAACCATGAAAACAAACTTAAGCGTCTTTTGATCCATATTGTATTTACTTCAAGTAGTCAAGTCGGCTCTTTCTGTCACTTCAAGCATGTACAGGTGATGCATGAAAAAAATGTTCCTCCAGGACTATGGTGCTACATACACAACTAATGCACACAACTAAGAAACACATTAGTGCATATACACATTATATATACACAGCGTTGCATTTACTGGAAATGTGGAAATGTCTTTGAGTGTTTGTTAGTGTGTGTGTGCATGTGTGTTTCCAGTCCATTCCCTGAGTATTGAGCTGTCCAGTGGCTTGTGGGAGGAAACAATTAGTCTGGCGGTGAGGGTCCAAATGCTTCAGTACCTTTTGCCGGATGGCAGGAGGGTGAAGACTTTTAGTGAGGGGTGTGTAGGGTCGACCACAGTGCTGGTGGTTCTACGGATGCAGTGTTTACAATAATGTCTGTGATGGAGGGAAGAGCGACTGATGATCTTCTCAGCTGTTCTTGCTATCTGCTGCAGGGTCCTGCAATCAGTGCAGTTAACAGATAGTGATACAGCTGCTCAGGATGCTCTTGATAGGCCATCTGTAGAATACTGTGTGGATGAGTGGTGGAAGATGGGCTTTCCTCAGCCTTTGCAGAAAAGTATAGATGCTACTGGGCTTTCTTGGCTATGGAGCTGGTGTTGAGGGACCAGTAGAGGTTACCCTGTAACCCTGTAAAGTGAATACCAACAAAATTGGTGGTCTTGAGCTTCACGGAGGATCCATCAATTTTTAACAAGTCAGCAGTGATCTCTTTTTTTGTCCTTATTCAGAGACTATATGTTGACTCATCCTTTTTAGTTGGTGAGACCCACAATGATCGTGTCATCAGCAAACTTAATGATGGGGTTTGAGTTGTGCATTGCTGCACAGTCATGAGTCAGAAGAGTAAAACGCAGTGGACAGAGCATGCAGCCCTGGGGAGCCCCAGAGCTTAGTGTGGTGGTGCTAAAGATGTTCAGAATCAGAATCCTTTATTAATCCAAGCAGGGAAATTACTCTTACCAACCTGAACTGACTGAGGTCTTCCAGTCAGAAAATCCAGGATCCACTTTATGTTTAGACCCAGCAGCCTCAGATTTTCAACCAGGTGGTGAGGAACGATGGTGCTGAATGTTGGACAGAAGTCTATGAATAGCATTCATATGTATGAGTAACCAAACTGGAGTTGGAAAAGTTGCATTGAAATCTAATATCTGGCCTTTACATGGTAGATGCCTATCCACTAACCTGCACAGTTATTTTTATTTTTAAGTTGGTGTCCCACACTGCCCCACATAAACACAGTGTTTGTCCCACATTTAATTTGTTGGGATTTGGTCACCCTAAGTACAGGAGAAAGCCAAATTGAGTTTTCGTGGCACAGAAACATTTAAGCTCTGTTAAAAGCTGCAATCAAATGAATTTTATACTGTCACATTCTAAAGCAAAATCTCTTTCTGCTCAGCACAATTTTTGCCATGATTCAAATGAAATGGAGAAACATCAGCATTAACATGGTGTATAATAATTTGAACAGTACTGATATTTTAACATATTTGAACAATGCTTGTTTCTCTTTAAAATGGAACTTCCATAAATATGATATTCTCATACAAATGAAGCATAAAGTTGTGGTAATTTTCATAACTAAACTGAAAAAATAGATCAACCACATGAAAAAAATAAGTACATTTATCACATCTGCAAATCCATAAAATTGTGATTAGGGGTTCCACAACAGGTGTCATTGTCCCCTGTCCTCAGTTACTGTGGGAAATAACTGATTATGCCAGGTCTCCAAGAGTTGGCGTGGCTGTGGTGGAGTCTGGTTAGTTCCCCTGAATCTCACGTTCATCCCCTGCTATAGTTAACTCTGGCATTCCTTTCAACATGTCAGTGAAACATTAGCTACATCCAGTGAAGCCCTTCCTCATGCCTGCCCAGACTCCTCTGTGAACCTGCCTAACCCTCTCACTCTGTGGCTCTATATTCTGGATTGCTGCTTTGAAAGACTGGACTTTGGATTACTCTGAGCTTGAAGAACTTATGGTGGCGCCTATGTCGGCTGCGGCTGCATCGGCTCACAACAGAAACAGCGGAAAACATGCCATTTCCAACCAAATTAGCGGAGACAGGCGAATTTATGATCAGTACAGTCTTTTGCTATTACATGCAGAAAGCAAAATGGACTGCTGCGCACACAGAACGAGGCCTGCTCAGCACCGGCACCCCCCACCAGTGCTGCCCGCTTCCAGAGGAGACCGCGGCGGCGATGCATGCGGAAGCAGAAGCGGGGTTCCCGCGGCAGGGCTGGCACTAGGGCTAAAGCTAATCCTTGCAGAACGCCGCTTCCATCGATTCTGCTGTCAAATACCCGCTCACTAGAAAATAAACTGGACTACATCAGGCTGGACATCACATCAAAAAGGGAGATGAGAGACTGTTGCGCTCTAGTTTTCACCAAGACGTGGCTGAACGACACAGTTACGGAGGACGCTATTAGTATAGCGGGGCTAACAACACACCGGGCTGATCGGAGCAGCGCCCTCAGCAGCAAGATACGGGGCAGAGGCTTATGCATCTACATCAATAATAGATGGTGCAAGGACACAAAAAAGACCTTCTCACACTGTTCACCGGATATTGAGGTTTTGGCAGTCAAATGCCGCCCCTTCTATCTTCCACGGGAATTCTCAGTCATTTT
>VUQH01085575.1:0-12360 GCA_015106775.1 Etroplus canarensis | reverse complement strand
TTCAGAAAAAATATATATCGTCTGCAAATAAGGCAATGCGGCGATCAACTCCTCCTATTATAATGCCTGATATCAGTGTATGCATTCGCACTGCCATGGCTAAAGGTTCAATTGCTAATGTAAATAACAGTGGGGACAGAGAGAAAACCATTGTAAAACTGTAGCCTCTTTTCTCAAAATGTTGTGCAGTGTCCCTCTGTAATGCCGTACATGTGCTATTTAAACAAATAATATGACTTTGATTGCCATGATATGCCACAATAGTTGGTTAGAACTGATTCTATAGGTTGAACGTGAAATTAAAGGGCGATACAGAAGCAGTCGCACTAGATAGTAAACGTCTACATAGATTTAGGGTTTATCATTTGTCCTATATCTTGAATTCCTACAAAAAAGTCACAAAACAACAACTTGCAACTGAATGACCTTCCAGCAAGACAGGTATACGAAAAATTGCACCATAGTCTTTTATGTACCAGATAAAGAAAAGGTATCTGAATGTTTGAGTGACTCACAAGTGAGCTGGTATTAATGACTTTATGATTCCTTTAACAGATTGCAAAGCAGCCAAAGTGGCAGACATTGTGTTCATCGTAGATGAGTCCGGAAGCATTGGCACTGGCAACTTCCAGCTGGTGCGCTCCTTCCTGCACTCAATTGTCAGCGGCCTGGAAGTTAGTCTAAACAGAGTTCGAGTGGGCATCGTGACTTACAATGACATGCCCACTGCGCAGGTCTACCTCAACACCTTCAATATTACGAATGACCTGCTAAAGTTCATCAAAATCTTACCCTACAAAGGAGGTGGTACAAACACCGGCGCCGCCCTAAACTTCACCCGGGAAACCATTTTCATCAAGGAAAAGGGAAGCAGGAAAAATAAGGGAGTCCAGCAGGTGGCAGTCGTCATCACAGATGGTGAATCCCAGGACAACGTGAGCAAGGCAGCAGCTGATCTCCGCCGTGCTGGGGTCACCGTTTACGCTGTAGGAGTCAAAAATGCCAACAAAATTGAACTAGAACAGATGGCGTCCCACCCCCCTAACAAGCATGTGTTCATCGTGGACGACTTTGCTAGGCTGAAACCTCTGGAAAACAGTCTACAGAAAACTCTTTGCCACAACATCTTTCGCCAGGCAGTCGGAGTCAACAGAAGAAGAACTGACATCAAAGGAGGTTTGAACAAGCAGTTTTTTAATACTTATGAATTAATATGAATGTAACCAAATGTGCACAAATAAAGCTTTCAGTCACTCTGTTGGAGTTATTTCTAGCCTAAGATCTTACATTTAAAAGAACAGAACTCATAATGATTGCTTTTCCTTTCCAGGCTGTGTACAAACTGATGAAGCAGATATCTTCTTCCTAATTGACCACTCAGGAAGCATTCATCCCACTGACTTTAATGACATGAAGAAGTTCATAATTGAGTTCATTAAAACCTTCCGTATTGGGCCTCAGCATGTCAGAACAGGGGTTGCAAAATATGCAGATTCGCCAAATTTGGAATTTGACCTGACAGCCTATACAGATGCAAAGTTGCTGGAGAAAGCTGTGGCGGATATTATGCAGGTAGGAGGTGGGACGGAGACAGGGAAGGCACTGGAATTTATGGGTCAGTACTTTCAGAGAGCTATGAGCAGTCGTGATCATAAAGTCTCAGAGTACCTGATAGTCATCACTGATGGAAAGTCTTCAGATGATGTCAAGGTCCCTGCAGACAAACTGAGGGCACAAGGTGTCATTGTCTATGCCATTGGGGTGAAAAACGCTGTTGTGACTGAGCTGGAAGAGATTTCTGGGGACTCCAAGAGGACTTTCTTTGTCAATAATTTTGACGCCTTAAAGCCAATCAAGGACGACATCATCACAGACATCTGTTCGGAAGATGGTGAGAGAAAATGAACCAGACTGTTGTCACAAATGCATATCTGTGAGTTAAGGCGTGCACACACTTGCTACCTCAGGTCTATCATTTTCTTTTTGGACATTCAGTTTTAAAAACTTATCTTAACTTGCTGCACATGTATAGTGCACACAAATAGCTAGAGAGGCTGTAAATAACAACTAAATAGGTTTTTAGGTCAACTTTCCAGAAATAAGACATAGGGTAGCAGCATGTTAAAAAGATGTAATTCTCATCCAACACAGTAAAGGCTTAAGCCTAGAAATAGGGTTATGTCATCACTCAACTCGTAGATAAGAATGCTAACATATCTGTGATCCTCTGTTTACAGCTTGTAAAGACATACCAGGTGACCTCCTCTTCCTGATTGACAGCTCTGGAAGCATCTATGCTCAAGATTACAACAAAATGAAAGACTTCATGAAATCAGTCATTAGCAAATCCATTATTGGACGGAATGAGGTGCACGTGGGCGTCATGCAGTTCAGTGCGGACCCACAACTGCAGTTCCCGCTCAACCGTTACTACAGCAAAAAAGAAATGACAGCAGCCATAGATAACATGGAGCAGTTGGGTGGAGGTACAAACACAGGCAAGGCCATTACAGCTATATCTCAGTATTTTGATTCAGCCAGAGGAGGACGACCAGGCCTGAGGCAGAGGCTAGTGGTGATAACTGACGGTGAGGCCCAAGATGACGTCAAAGGTCCCGCTGCAAGCCTGAGGGCCAAGGGAATCATGATCTATGCCATTGGAGTGGTAAATGCAAACACCACCCAGCTTTTGGAGATCAGTGGATCCCAAGAAAGGATGTATAATGAAAGGGACTTTGATGCTTTGAAGGACTTGGAGAGTCAGGTAGCCTTGGAGCTCTGTGATCCAAATAGAGGTAAGAGGAGACTGGGACTAACCCAACTTATGATGTGCATCACCAACATTTTGAATTGTTAAGTGTTTTACCTGTAAACTAACTGATATGACATAGAACTAAAACATTTCATATCATCAATTACAGTATAGATCCATTTTGTGTATTTTCTTGGTTTGATTTTTAATATAAAACAAACATCCTACATAATTAAGAATGAAAAATACTTGAGATTAAGGACTTCCTGGTTTCAGTCTGCATTTGTTTAGGGAATATATATACACCAATAACTCAAAATATGAGTGAAGTTCAGACTTTTAGCTTTAATTCAAGGGACTTTATGAAATAACTGCCTTAATTGTTTAGGAATTATAGTAATTTTTAGACTTAGTTGCCCATTTTCAGAGGCTCAAAAGTATTGGAACAAACTAAGTTGCCTAATTTTAAATATAAAAACTGTTTTAATACTTGGATAAAAATGATTTGCAGTCAGTGACTGAAGTCTAGAACCCATGGACATAACCAAATGCTGTGTTGCCTCCCTTGAGATGCTCTGCCAGACCTTTACTGCAGCCGCTTTCAGTTGTTGCTTGTTTGTGGGTCTCTGCCTTCAGTTTTGGCTTCAGTAACCGTAAGCTGCTCTGTTGGGTCGAGATCAGATGATTGACTTGGCCTTTTAAGAATATCCCATGTCTTTGCCTTGAGAAACTCTTGGCTTGCTTTTGCAGTTTGCTTTTGGCTCATTATCCATTTGCACTGTGAAACACCATTCTGAATCTGAGCAGAGAGTATAGGCCTGTACACTTCATAATTCATCTTGCTGCTTCTATCAGCAGTTACATAATCAATAAACACTAGTGAACTGATAATGAGGGTAGAGGTCTCCTCCTGGGAGGAGGTGGAAGAGAGCCTAGAGAGGTGGAGAGAAGAGGAATGAAAGGCAGTAGAAACAAGACAGAGTACATGTGTGTGAATGAGAGGGAGGCAGGTGGAACGGTGAAGATGCAAGGAGTAGACGTAATGAAGGTGGGTGAGTTTAAATACCTGCGATCAACTATCCAAAGCAATGGACAGAGCACAAGAGAAGTGAAGAAGAGAGTGCAGGCGGGGTGGAGCGGGTAGAGACGAGTGTCAGGGGTGCTTTGTGATGGAAGGATAGCAGCAATAGTGAAAGGGAAGGATTAAAAGACAGTAGTGAGACCTGCTATATTGTATGGTTTGGAGACGGTGTCACTGAAAAAAGACAAGAGGTGGAGATGGAGGTGGCAGAGGTGAATATGCTGAGATGTTCGCTGGGAGTGAGATCTGGGAGTACGTCAGAGGGACGGCTCAGGTTGAGAAGTTTGGAGACAAAGTCAGAGAGGCAAGGCTGAGATGGTTTGGACATGTTCAGTGGAGGGATGGTGGATATACTGGACAAAGGATGTTGAGGATGGAGCTGCCAGGCAGGAGGAGAAGAGGAAGACCACAGAGAAGATTCGTGGATGTAGTGAAGGAGGACGCAAGTCGATAGGGTGAGATGGAGGTAGATAATTTGCTGTGGCAACCCCTAACAGAAGCAACTGAAAGAAAAAGAAGAAGAAAAGGTCTCAGCTAACCATGAAACTGCTTGTTGGCCAATTGTTCAGTTACTTTTGAGCCTCTAAAAATTGGAGACAATGCATAAAAATAGCTGTAATTCAAATCCTTTCAATTAAAGCTGAAAGTCTGCATTTCAATCACATTTTGATTCAAGGTGATGGTATACAGAGGCAACATTACAAAAAAATCATAGTCCAAATACTTACGGACTCAGCTGTAATCTCATCCCATTAATCAAAAGAGAAGGGAGTGTCCCGAACCAAGAGACCACTATATTAAGCTTATCATTCTCATTCTTTTACATTTGTGTGTTTGAAAGTGTTCTGTTAAGGTAGTTATTATTCCAGTAGTAATTCACAGCTGATTTCTTGACTTTCCTGCTACCCTTTGCTCTGACCACTTCTTTCATTTTTTACAACCAGATTGTAAGAAGACAGAAAAAGCTGACATCATTTTCCTGGTGGACGGTTCAACAAGTATAACCCTGGAAAAGTTCAGAAGCATGAAAAAGTTCATGCAGGCAATGGTGAATCAAACCACGGTTGGCAATGACCTGACTCGCTTTGGTGTCATTCTTTACTCAACCAACCCACAGTCTGTTTTCACTCTCAAAAGCTATAACTCCAAACATGAGGTGTTTCAAGCTATATCAGCACTGCAGGCCCCACATGGAGACACCTACACTGGCAAGGCTTTGAAATACACTTTAGAATTCTTTGATGCTCAACATGGTGGACGGGCAGAGCTCCAGGTGCCTCAGATTCTCATGGTGATCACAGATGGTGATGCTACTGACCAATACAATCTGGAGGAACCATCCGTGGCTCTAAGAAACAGAGGGGTCAATGTCTTCAGTATCGGAGTGGAAGGAGCCAACAGGGCACAGCTGGAGACCATGGCTGGAAATGACCAATCCAGGGTTTTTTATGTGGACAATTTTGGTGCGCTGGAAAAGCTCTATAAAAATATTACTCAAGTCCTGTGCAATTTCACCAAACCAGGTAAGAGGTAAAACTTACCAGAATATTGAATCATGAGAAGATGGCTTATTAAGGATGAATTTAAATAATAATGCTAATGGCACCTGCCTTTCTGATTTGGAAACTTACTATTTGATGTAAAGAATGTTCAAAGGATGGGGAAGATATTGTGTCAGAAAGTTCTTCTTCTTCTAAATTATTTTGATGAACTCAAAACCAGACAACATGATTGTGTATTTGGAACAGGGAAATTAATGGTAAATGGGCTGGTACTTGTATAGTACTTTTTACTGTGAGCCTTGTTCACACACAGCACTTTCTTATATGCCTTTAAGTATTTGAACAATCATGCACAGGCACTCACGCTCTGATGAATGCACTGGAAGCAATTTGGGATAAGGTATATTGCCCAAGGACACTTTTGCACATACCGTGGAGAAGCTGGGGGATCAAACTACCGGCCTTCTGATTAGAGAATGACCTGCTCTATCTCCTAAGCCAAATCAAACTCAGCATAATTAGATTTCTGTTAATAGTCTAGAAAAAAAAAGTTTCATCATTAGAAAAATATACTGTTGGCTTTCTTGAATGCTTGTTGACCAACTAACAAGCCTGTGATTAGAAAATGCCAAAGACTGCAGAAAAGATAAATGGAGCCACTGTAACATCACTCATTGTTTGAATTTTATTTTGCAGCTTTGACTGTACTTTTATGACATTTGCTTTATGAGTGTTTTGGAGACAGCAGTAATATCAGAAGCTATGTTCATAGACTTTATGGGTGCATCACACAGATACAGGCACCAGCTAATTAGTCCAAATAAAATCCTAGAATTTCACTCACCGAAACTGAAGCTCAGACTTCTTGTAAGGATAAGTTCTGGCACTCCAATCAGCTTAAGCGAAGCCTAGCAGACAGCAAACTGCTACAGCTGCTTGTTATATAATATAATACTAATAAAATATCTGACGTGCTTAAACCATGAGTGGCATGTCACAGCCACAAAAAATAATGTATATTTGTCAACACAAAAACATAAAAAGCTTTCAGCTACCAAGAGTAAATTTGATTTGCACTAACTTTAGGGTGCAAATCTTAAATATTTTCTTTTCTTTTGCAGTTTGTGAAAAACAAAAGGCTGATCTGGTCTTCCTGGTTGATCAGTCAAGTAGCATTCACCCAAATGACTATGACACCATGAAGAACTTTACCACAGAAGTGATCAACAGCTTTAAAGTCAGTAAAGATTTAGTTCGCGTTGGATTCGCCCAGTTCAGTGACTTGTTTCAACATGAGTTTTACCTCAACGAATTCTACACTGAGAAGGCAATGTCTGAGCGCATCTTGAAAATGCAGCAGCGTGGTGGCGGAACCACAATTGGAAAAGCTCTGGATTCCATTAGGGAGTATTTTAAGTCATCGCGGGGCTGCCGTAGTTCTGAAGGGATCTCCCAGAATCTGGTGCTAATCACAGATGGTGAATCACAAGATGATGTTGAAGATCCCGCTGACCGTTTAAGGGCTTTGGGAGTTGAGATATTTGCCATTGGCATTGGAGACATTCATAATCTGGAGCTGCTGCAGATCACTGGCACTCCAGAGAGACTGTTCGTTGTGGAGAACTTTGGAAACTTAGAAACAATCAAGGAAAAGGTGGTTGACACCATCTGTAAATCCAAACCTATCCAAGATCCACAAGGTGAGTTTAAAAAGTTTGTCTCCCCCTCTTATCAAACATGTCCCCCTGTGTCTTTGCCAAAAGTAAGCACAAATCTCTCTGTTACAGACTGCACCATTGACATTGCCATGGGATTCGATATAACAAGTGCTCCGAATGAGAACTACTCCAAACTTCGGCTCTTTTTGCCAGAGATCACACGTTATGTTTCCTCAGTACAAGGCCTGTGTTGCACTGGCCCTGAACCCATCAAGCCCAACATAGCCTATCGAGTTGTGAGCCGCGATGGATCTGCCTTGTACGACTACCAATTTGAGAGTTACAGTGAAGATGTGGTGAGGAAAGTCATGGCCTTGAATTGGGGGCAGCCAACTTATTTCAACGCTGCCATCCTGAGATCCTTTGAGCAGAAGTTCAGTGTCCAGTCCAGAGCTGGTGTGAAGGTCAGACCGAATACTTATATACATAAAAATCCATTTTTCTTGTGTTCCTTATCTTTGAAAAGGTGAATCTTTCTGTGTTCTTGTAAATTTGAGTTAAAACTAGTTTAAGAGCACCGCAGGTTGCATCAGTTGATTTTTAAAAGTCAGTACAATCAGAATCAGAATACTTCATTAATCCCGGGGGGGGCATTGTCGTACAGACACTCAGTTATAAACGAACAAACATACAAATAAATAATATAAATCTGAAGTCCGAACGCTTGCTATATGCAATATATAAAAGGTATGACAAGTGAAAATAGTAGAGGTGTCACAGTGAAGAGTTTGATGTCCACAGGTAGGAATGATTTCCTGTGGCATTCTGAGGTGCATCATGGTGGAACAAGTTTGCTGCTGAATGTGCTCCTGTGTCTGTCCAGCACGTCATTGTCAATGTGAACACCAAAGTATTTGTAGTCCTCCACTATCTCCACACAGACCCCATGGATGGAAGCAGGGGTCACTGGTGTTTTGGTCCATCTCATGTTCACAACCCATTCCTTAGTCTTTGTCACATTAAACTGCAGATAGTTCTGTTCACACCATGTGACAATGTTGTCCACTACACTCTTGTACTCTTCCTCAGCACCCTCTCTGATAAACCCCACTACTGCAGAGTCATCAGAAACCTTCTGGAGGTGGCAGGTCTCTGTGCAGTAGTTAAAGTCTGTGGTGTAGAGGGTGAAGAGAAGGGGAGAGAGAGAACAGTCCCCTGTGGAGCTCCAGTGTTACTGACCACACTGTCTGACACACAGTGCTGCAGACACACATACTGTGGTCTGTCAGTCAAGTAGTCAATAATCCAGGCCACAAGGGAGGCATCCACCTGCCTCACTGTCAGCTTCTCACCCAGGAGAGCTGGCCTTGTGGTGTTGAATGCACTGAACAAATCAAAGAACATGACACTCACAGTGCGCTGTGGCTTATCCAGGTAAGTGTAGACACGGTTGAGCAGGTAGATGATGGCGTCCTCAACTCCACTTTGGGGTTGCAAGGCGAACTGGAGGAAGTCCTTTAGGGAGCTGACCATAGGCCGAAGCTAGTCCACAATGAGTCTCTCTAGGGTCTTCATGATGTGTGAGGTTAGTTCCATGGGTCTGTAGTCCTGGTGGTCACATAGCCGTGACATTTTTGGCACAGGTATGATGCAACACCTCTTCTACAGTGCAGGAACTTTTTTTGACACAGGCTGAAGTGGAAAATATGGTGCAATATGTCACAAAGCTGGGGAACATAAGTTTTGAGGACCTTGGGGCTGAAGCTATCAGGGCCTGCAGACTTCATCAGCTGAGTCTCGTAAGCTGTCTCTCAATCTAGTCAGCAGTGAAGGTGACAGGTTGGGGTGGGGTAGACGTGCTGACCAATGATGGTCTTCATGCCAGTCCAGACCTCCCTCACATTGCTCTGTTGGAGGTCCCACTCCAGCTTCCTCCTGCAATTGTCTCTGGCCTCTCTGATTGATGTTTTCGGTTCCTTTTGAACTGTTCTCACTGCCTCCTTATTTCCATTTCTGAAGGCACTCTTCTTCCTGTTGAGGAGTGCTTCCATGTCCTTTGTCACACAAGGTTTGTTGTTTGGTAACACATAACAGTTTTAGATGGGATTATGGCATCAGTGCAAAAGTTAATACAATCTGTGGTTAATTCTGTGAGCTCATCAGTGTCATCAAAATCCATTGATGGTCACGTTATCATCAGGGATCATCTGGTGCAGCCATGTCTCTGTGAAACACATTAAGCTGCACTCTCGGTACTCACTCTGAGTTTGGGCTGGTCCTCCCTTTTATTTTAAAGCAATCATATATTTCTCATGACTACGGATGGCAGACACCGATTTAACCTCCTTTTCTCCAAAGCTCTCCATTGTCACACCTCGTAATCTTCTTCTTTCCGCCTCTGCATCCATGATGCTTTTTTATTTTTTATTTATTTTTGTTTTCTTGACATCGACTAGAATGTCCTTTGTCTGGCTGTAATGCCGGCAGGCTTTAGAGCAATTAGCTGGTCACTGGAATATTTAATCCAGGGCGTCATGAACCCTGTGGTCCACTGTCCCGAAGAAAAACACAGTAATCCACCAGTGACACAGATGGCAAGAACTTTCTCAGTTAGCATTAGGGAGGGCAACTTAAACAGCTACATAAAGATTTATTTTAAAAATGCAAGAAAACCTTAAGACTGGAGAAAGAAATGGAGTGTCTGGAACAGGCTGCATGCCGGTTGGCATGTGCATGCTTGCATGCAAAGATGACATGTGTCCACACAGGTGTTTTTGAACATGAGGAATCACCACCAGACTTTGACTTGAGTGGCAAGTACTCTACTTCTCCAAAATTCAGTCCTGTGAAAAAGAAAGTTTTCACAGGACCATATGAGGTCCTGTGACAAATGAAGTCCACCTCCTGATCAGCAGCTTGTAGAACCACCTCCAGCAGCAATAAGTTGTAGCAATGGTTTTCTGTATGACTTTATCAGTCTCTCACATGGTTATGGAGGAATTTTGGCCTACTCTGCTTTACAGCATTGCTTCAGGTCATTGAGGTTTGTGGACATGTGTTTATAGACAGCTCTCTTAACATTTCAGTAGGGTTGAGGTCTGGACTTTGACTGGGCCATTGCAGCACCTTGATTCTTTTCTTTTTTAGTCATTCTGTTGGAGATTTGCTGCTGTGCTTGTGCCATGTTCTTTTTGGAGAGGAGAGGTTTTCTCCTGCAACCCTTCCAAACAAGTCATGCTTCTTCAGTTTTTTTCTAATTGTCCTGTCATGACCTTTAACCTTTAACCTGCTAACTGAGGCCTGTAGAGTCTGTGATATACCTTGCTGCTACTTATCTTTTTAATTTTCATGGAAGCAGTAACAGTGGAAATGACAGATCCTGTGTAAATGTACCATTACACGGGTGTTATGCACACTGAAGTCACATGAAAATAAAAAACAGCAATGAAGTGAAGGGGGTTCAGCTTTTGTTTCACCCATGTCTGAAGTTTGCTCCTTTAACTGCTTTTATATCATCCAAGTATTTTTTTGCTTAGATGAACAAAAGTAAGCAGACTAAAGCTGTACTTCAGCTGTTCAGGTTTGCAAGGATTTGTCTGGAATAACATGAGTCCTTCCTGTGTGAGACAGGTGACTGACAGTAGGTCAGTGTGAACCATTCGATAAATGACCAAGTTAGGAAAATGACCTTTGAATGAAATTTGAGGAAACTGTGATTATTTAAAACATTCAGGCACCAGTTTTGGATTAATTAAACTGTGTAATTATTAGCAAGTGTAAGTTGGCCAGTACAGCCGCAAGAGGGATGCTGAGCGGCACTGTTATTTTACTTCTCCAAATTTCTGTTTTAATAATCTTTTAAAACCATTGATTATTGTCTTTTGTTTTTGGTTGCTGAAGTAGTTTTTTCATCTGCATCAAGGACTTTTAACACATGGCTAACCTCTTCTGTCAGGTGCTGGTGATCTTCTCAGATGGACTTGACGATGATGTGATGGTGCTGGAGAATGAATCAGAGAGACTGAGACAGTCTGGTAAAAACAGTTTCCTCTTCTCACCGTTAAATAGAAGTTTATAGGGAAATTGTACATGAATGGTATCTCTTATTTTTTGCAGGAGTCAGCGCTCTGCTGATTGTGGCTCTGGATGGAGTGCGTAACGCTGCAGAACTGCAGATGGTGGAGTTTGGCAGAGGATTCGGCTACAAACTTCCTCTGAGCGTCAGCATGCCGAGCATCGGCAGCACCATCCTCAAACAGATTGTAAGTTTGTTCGTGTCACTGCAGGTAGAACAAGCTCTTCAATCAACCAGTGAAAGTTTTCCAAGAACCATCTATCAGTGGCAAACACCCAGTCTACGTGTTCAGTTCTTAATGGAAAGATGTATAAATAAGTTCCATTAATTGGGAAAGTAGTTCTTAATGATTGAATCCAGGTGTTCGATTCAGTCTCATTAACACAGCTTCATATGGTGAATGGTAAATGAACTGAACATACACAGCATTTTTCTACTCTAATTGAGCACTTAAAGTGCTTTTTACTACAGGCGTCATTCACCCATTCACACACACTCATACAACGCTTTATTCTATGCATTTAGGTGCATTTTAACTATCATGCATGCATTCACACCGGATGCATCGGGAGCATATTTGGGTTCAGTGTTCAAAGACACTTCAGCACGTAGACTGGAGAAGCCAGCGATCAAACTGCCAAAATTCCTGCTGAAAGAGAGCCCGCTCTACCTTCTAAACCACAGCCGCTGAACCACATGGTCAAGCAGCTGTGGAAACATGTTCTGTGGGGTGACCAATCATGCTTCTCCATCTGGCAGTCTGATGGACCAGTCTGGGTTCATGAATGCCAGGAGACCTGTCTGACTGTAAAGTTTGGTGGAGGAGGGATAACGCCATGGGGTTGTTTTTCTGGGCTTGGCCTGGGCCCCTTAGTTCCAGTGAAGGGAAATTTTAGTGCTTCAGCTTAACAAGATATTTTGGACAATTCTATGCTTCCAACGTTGTGGGAACAGTTTGGAGAAGGCCCTTTTCTGTTCCAGCATGATTGCGCCCCAGTGCACATAGCAAGCTCCGTAAAGGCATGGTTGGATGAGTTTGGTGTGGAAGAACTTGACTGGCCCACACAGAGCCTTGACCTCAACCCCATCCAACACCTTTGGGGTGAACTAGAGCAGAGGTTGTGAGCCAGGCCCTCTCATCCAACGTCAGTGTCTGACCTTATAAATGCTCTTCTGGATGAATGGGCAAACATTCCCACAGACACACTCCAACATCTTGTAGAAAGCCTTCCCAGAAGAGTGGAAGCTGTTCTAGCTGCAAAGGGACCAACTCCATATTAATACCTCTGGAT
>VUQH01085573.1:0-13223 GCA_015106775.1 Etroplus canarensis | reverse complement strand
CTCAACATCTTCAGTTCTGCCACCTCCAACTCTGCCTCCTGTCTTTTTGTCAGTGCCACCGTCTCCAAACCGTACATCATAGCAGGTCTCACCACTGTCTTGTAAACCTTCCTTTTCACTCTTGCTGCTATCCTTCTGTCACAAAGCACCCCTGACACTCGTCTCCACCCACTCCACCCTGCCTGCGCTCTCTTCTTCTCCGTGCTTGTGCCCTGTCCATTGCTTTGGATGGTTGACCCCAGGTATTTAAAATGATCCACCTTCACAACCTCCACCCCTTTCTTTATCTGGATCCACAAAGACACTGTGCAACTCCTTCTGATGCAGAGGAATGTAGAGACAGGATGAGGAACTCAGTCATCTGGGAGAGGCTCAGAGTAGAGCCACTGCTCCTCCACATTGAAAAGAGCCAGTTGAGGAGGTTCTTTTAATACACAGTCATGTCCATCCTTTATTATATTTACTTCATTTTATGTGCAATAGTTCTTTCATTGAGCAGTGGTACTGTTTTTATGTATCTCATTCTCTTTTAACCTTGTTTTTACATTAATGTAGACAGAAAAACTGTTTCTTTATTTATTTATTGTGGTGCCACTGTTTTGTGTAAATATAATAGTTGATGTCAAGCTGCTCTAACAAGGTCGTTTCCTGAAAAGGATCAATAAAGAATCTGCACTGCACCTTATTCACTACATGAGGGCGCTGGAGATCTACCGGGGAGAGAAGTCTCTCCAGAAAGCTACAATATTTCAGCAGGTTAGAAAAGCCTGTACAAGTCCAATACTTTTTTTTTTTTTTTGACACTGAAATAAAGAACCAGGTCTGATGACACTTTAACTCACATTCTGCACCTTTATAGGCCCAATGCATTTTATCCAATATGAGAAAATCAGCACTCTTTTCCCAAAACAATTAATCAGCATACGCTGGATTCATAAAATATTTTTTATTATTTTAAAGTAATATCTTGTAATTTTCAGAACGTGATCAGGTGTGAAAGGTGAAGCCTTGCCTGCTGTGTGTTTGTTAAAGCTGAGTTTTCAGATGTGTAAATCCTGGACTTCTTCGTGCGGGCTGCGCTCGGCCTGCAGTGAATTGACTTTGACAATTACAATAACGAGATAATTGCAATCTGTCACCATACATTCAGCGTTAGCATATCACAAAATAACCAATGCGAGCGCGATATTCCCTCCACACACATGTCTGATCTGCATAACACACACACAGCAACCCCACTTTGTAATTATAAATGAATTTCACGGCGCGAGGCTTTTAATGCAAATAATATGGATTCCCCCCCTATACACACACACACACACACACACACAGAGTACGTGTGTGTGTGTGTGTGTGTGGATCAGATTGCGGCCCAGCTTTGTTTGACTGGCCTTCCCTCTCAAACGAGTTAATGGGATGGAAGTTATTTGCCACCCTGAGCCGACGATGCGGGGTCGAACAGAAGTGCTTAAATTAAAAAAGGAAAAAAAAGAAAGGCGTCAATAAATGCGCAGAAGACAATGAACTAAACACACAGGAGCAGGACAAAGATGGACAGATGGAGACGGCAGGGGCAGGGCCTCGGTCTCCGCGTGTGTGGTTGGTGACAGGGACCCCATCAGCGCAGGATCAGAGTGGGGAAATTGGAGGACAATGTTGGAAGAAGGATGGGTGGAGGGATGGGGGATAATTTAAACCGATTGGGGAGGCGGTGTCCCGGAGGTGCATAATTTACTCATTCATTAACTAGACCAAACAAGAGCCAATATTAATTAACTCGTTCCTCGTGGCGAGGCGCCCCGAGAAGCGCGTGCTTTGTTGTCAAATGACCACGCAAGGCTTCAGAATGGGACAGGACACAGGGGTGAGGATGCTTTTTCACTTGAAATGCGATAAATAATCAAGTACAGCTGGTCTTAAATCCAGCTTTGGGGGAGCTGGACACATTTTCTCTAACTTCTTATTCTGCGTTTTGTTTCAGAAGCAAAAGTACTTTTTTCATCCTCAGTATTTATTTCACAGCAGTAGTTTGGAGGTAAAGGTGCCATTTAGTAAACAGCAAAGCATAAAAAGCAACATAACAATATGAAGTTAAGAACTTTTACTTGTGAGGTACTCTTTTCCACCCCCTGGTTTTCTCCCCAAGGCGTCTCTCCGCATTGATAACTTGGCAGAGGCTTTAAGTCCGGATGCCCTTCCTGACACAACCCTCCATGGCGAGAGGGGTTTGTGTCCCCACCTGGGATTGTGATCTGAGTGTTTTAGCCTCTAAATTTCAACCACTGCTACCACTAACAATAATGATCATAATTGTCATAATCACCATTGGTGGAAAATAAGTAATTAGCTACTAATTTTTGGCAGTTATTAGTGCTCAAGGTTGGATTTTGGTGGCACAGGGCCCCTCTAACACCTCTGGTTGACTGTGTGTCGGTGTTTTTTGTTCAGTCAGGGGTATTGCTGGGATTTTGTTTTTGTTTTTTTTTAAATAGTGGCACCAAGAACAGGGAAGAGGGGCCCAGAGGAAATCAAAATATTTAATAAAAAATAATCAGGATGTAAAATTGGCGTAGAAAACACTGGGTTTGATTTTCAGGGTCATGTGCAGCCCTGTGTTTTGTTATTACAGATTTATTACATGAAGATGAGGCGGTGCTGCACAAGAGTTTAAATAAATGTTTAATACTGTGCAAAGTGGACAAAAGTATTTAGACGTCTTACTTCAGTAAAAGTTACAGTCCTGCTGAAGTAGCTCAATATTGCACAAGTTAGCTAATCAAAAAAAAAAAATTAAATACCTAAAGTAAACATACTCATGTAGAGTGTTATGTTTTCAATAATATACATTATATTATTGGATAATTTTTGTTGACTCATTGATGTATATATCACTTTAATGTTGGAGCACTGATTATTTTAATTAATTATATATTGATGTGTGTTTTTATCTAAATTCATGCAATTTATCTGCAAAATAATAAGTTTTAAAATAAATTGTATTATGTACAACGTGCAACATTTGCATCCAGAAAATAGTAGAGCAAAAGCAGAAAGTAGCACGACATAGAAATCCTTATATAAAGCATAAGTACATTAAACCAGTACTTCAATAAAGTATTTAAGTAGTTATACTAAATGACATTCTTACTGGTCCTGTCCAAACTCACGCCCAGTGGAGTTGGGTATTGTAAGATTGAGAAATAAAAGAAAGAATATAATAAGAATAAACATCTTTATAAAAATAAAGGCCTCTTATTCATACACATGTACTCCTCTCCTCTTCCACTAGGGGACGCTCCCTCACTGAGCCTGTCTGTGCTGTCAGGCCCTGCTAACTTTGATTAAGGTTTAAATTGGCTGAATTTAATGAACGTTGCCTAATTAGGCGGGATAACAGCTTTAATTGATAAGTAATTATTTGCCACAAATTGTTATTAATTCTCCAGCTCTGTCTCATAGTGTACTGACTCTAAACCCTCCTCCACCCGCCAGCCCCACACCCCACCCTCTCCCCTCCGCCCCTGCAGCATCTCTATTTATGTAAACAAGCAGTGGTAAACAATTAAGCATATGTTTGGATGGGATACTCCGGAGGGTATCATCAGGCTGTGCTTGGTGCACTGGCAGTTTATGGGAAATTATTTGCTCTCACTGACTGATCCGTTTGAGCATTAATTGCTTAAATTGTCCTGTGATTTTGGCCGAGTGCCATGGCAAGCTCAGTATCATGTCTACCAGGAAGAAAGCTGCAAGAAATACAGGGACTTCTAATGAACTTTAATTTTAGGGTAGAAGAGAAAGCACTTCCTGTCTTTCCTCCAGTAATGTCGTGTGTTTGTGTCACTCGTTTTCATGGTGTTGTATTATTCTTACCTCTAACATCTAAACAGCTACGCTGTCTTGTAACAGTAGCACTGTAAATGATTATAACAGCTGAGTCCAATAGAGGCAAAGATGACACAGGCACATGAAATAATCAACAAACAATATACAGCAAACAGGCTGTAAATATGTAGATTAGGGCTGCCAAAATTAACGCATTAATCCAGATTAATCAATCTGCTTGATTAATTTGATTAAAAAGCACTCTGGTGACTGTGACTCCTCATGGGAAGTCGTATGGAATTGTACGTTTTATTCTTTTCATTTTTATTTTGCAATCTGGACACCATATATGTTCTTTAGTTGAAATAAAACACATGTTAAGTGTCTATATATCGCCTTCTGTCATGAGTCTTTTTGCCCCAATAAAATGAAACACAATTAATAATGAATGGGTGTTAATCGTGATTATTCTAAATTATTGCACAGAGGCCCTGCGATTAATCAGATTAAAAATTTTAATTGTTTGACAGCCCTAATAAAGATATATATGTGTGTATATGCATCAAGTGGTCAGGATGCTTGCCTCATACTGTACACGGAGGCACAAGTTTTGACTTACCTGAGCATCTTACGTCTCAAGAGTCTTCAGTGAAATCCAAACCCTTCTCCCAAACTCTGCACCTGTGTTTTTAATGGTCTGCTGAGATTCGAGAGCTTCACAAACACAGAAGCTCACATAAAGCTGCATGAGTCTCGCTGTGGTCTGTGCTGTGGTCACTGCAAGAAAAGCTACATCCTATCAGAGCACTGTAACATAGCACTGTAAATACTGAGGGGACTGCATGTGTCAGCCAAAGAGCCTCATGAAACACCTGAAATCCAAAATGATTCTATATATGTGATTGACAAAAGTCACTACTGACTGTATAATTCAGTGTAATTATGTCTGTTTTACAGTATATGAGAAGTTTTTAAGGCCTTGTTACTGACAACAGTTAGTTAAAGCCACACACTGATGTTTTGTGAACAAACTGTGATAAATTGCATTAATGTGCAAAGAAAAATGGCCAAAATAATCCCCCCAAAACAGTGGTATACCTCAATATACATCTACAGTAGGGATTTAACGTTGAGATTATATGTTAAAACAAAGAGCATATATTCACATGTGATTACACACTGTTCAGCAATAATTATGCATTAGTTGATTACCTCAGAATAAATCAACTCAAGACAATTGTATATTCATGATAATAGTGTTATACAAAAATGAATCATTGGCATTGTGTAAATAATGCACATATGATAATGTCTAAAATGTGACTGGGTTTTTTCGAGGTCATTCAGCCCCCAGTCAGAATGTCATGCATACAGTGCTTTGCAATTAACACACTGATATAGCAAAAATAAATAATACATTAGTTTTAGTAACAGGAGTTTTACACTGCAAAATATTTTTAAGAAAAGGAAAAATGGAATATGCTGTTTGCAAATGTTCTCAACCCTTTTCACCCTCTGCAAACTTTATTTCAATTAGATTCACGGTACAAAAGCAACCTAATTAGCTGGATGGTCTACTGTAGTGTCTAAGAATAATTCATATTTCTATATAATACACCAGCTTTAAGCTGCGCCCTTTTAGTTAATGAAACCTGAGATAAATACTCAGTCACGATGGCCAGAATTTTCCAAATTACATTAAAGATGAATTTTGGGCAAAGCGGATAAGGAGAGAAATGTGCAAAAATATTTTCTCTTGAACAAATGTGTTCAGTCCATCAAGCAATTAAAGTAGCATCATTCAATACAGACAGCAGCAAGATGGTAAGAGATTTGCTTTTACATCAGGGGTTTTGAATTCATACAAACCTTCCTTTTGTTGTGCAGACTTAACACAGGGCATCAGGTACTCCTGAGTGAAGAATAGATTTGTAGTCTGTTGCTTCAGTTTAGTGGCAGCCATCCTGTTCAGTCCATGTTTAGAATGATACGAGCCCTTTAAAATGCTGCCGTGAAGTCCATGCAACCTGATAGTGCTCAAAACTCATTTGCCTATGTATATAACGCTAGAAGACCATGTCATAAAATAAAAGGATGCATATTACTAATGCTGTTTTTAGGAGTGCTAAGATGAAATTTGACAGGTGCTTGAGCACCCCTGAAAAGGATCTAAACTCGCCAGTGGGTTTTGCCCGGATTTAGTTACAGATTCTCTCATCACTTCCATGCACTTCTATTTGAGTTTAATTAATTGGACACAAAAGACAACAAGCATTAAAAAAGTGAACATGACAATAAAATCTGATTTCAAATTAATAAGAGTGTCCTGTAACTCATCAGTGAGTTTTTAGCTATTGTTGGATCGTGATAGTCATGTGCCACTAACACTGAAAGCCTCTGGATTATAGGCATTTAAGCACTGTGCTAAAATGCTGTTCAAGCTTTAAATTGAAGTTGTAAGGGTTAAGGGACAATGAGGAGCTCAGTGAGTTGAGAAAACAAAACATGAACTGAGCACGCCACAGAAAGGGCCTTTGTTTCAAACAGCATCAGTCATTTTATGTCAGTGCGGCGGGGGCCACTCTGACAGAGCTATTCATTAAAGTGATTTAAATGAGACGCGCGTGAACTTGCTTCCTAATTAAAACATCTTCCCTTGTTTACAGAGTGGCTTTAAGATGGGTTCTTTGGGGGGGATGGCTTTCTTTTCCCCCCTCTTTTCTCCCTTCCACCGTTTCACTGCCAGCAGATGGTTTTGTTGGGCTCCAGTAGTTAGCCAGTGGCCGAATGGGGCCATCCATTCTTCCCCTGTATGGCCATCAGATCCCAGCATTTGTTACCCCCCTCCAACACACACACACACACACACACACACACACACACGAGATGGGAGCTAGCGCCACTGATCGGATTGCTAAATGTATATGCAAATATTTCGAGCCCACGCATGAAAAATTGGCGTCACCATTTCTCAAATTACTATATTTTGAAAATGTTAATTTGCATAGCGGATTTCCCTGCGGGGTAGGGGGGTTAATTAGGTCTATTTCCGTGCGGCTTGTGCCAAGACAGCCAAGGAAAAAAAAAGAGGGTGGGCAGAAGAAAGAGAAAAGAGGGAGAGAGTGGCGGGGGAAGATGCGAGCCACTGATAACAATTAAAATGGCATTTTGGACTCTTTCAAGCATGGAAAATTTTTGGCATATTAAGCACGTTTTAGGAAAAGGTGATAAGTCAGTTTTAATTGAAATGGAATTGTGGCTCCAGAGGAAGTTTGGCATTTAATCCACTCAATTTTAAATACACAGGCAGACTTAGACGGACTCGGATCTTTAAGGCATCGCATTTAATCTATCAAACCAGAGGTGAATTAAAGAAAATAATGTTAACTACAATTTGCATTTGCCCCCCAATATTCTGTCGGAGGCACAATTATGTTCATAATTAGATGGAGAAAAAGTTTCCTAATTGCGTGGAGAGAAGGAGCTAAAACGCACTCGAATGGAAATGGGTTCTTTCCTTTTCTAAATCATCAAAGCTTCCATTATGTGTCAGGGAAAAGATTTGTGGGTAAAAAAACAAAACATCAATACATTAAATCCTTTCACTTCTAATTGGAATGGCATCTAGTTTCCTGGTTTAATGCTGCGCAAAGCGCACTGCAGGATCAAAAAACCGTCTCCTAACAATTAATTTAGATTAGACTCTTAATTATCAACCGATCAACTAAATAATGACTGACTTCATTTCAGATAGTTAAAAATTAACTTGCAGGCGGTAATTGAGTAATTAACTCTCCACTGCTTCACCTTTACTTTGCTAATTAAAAGAATAAATATGACTTGATTCCTTCTCTCAAGAGGAATATTGAGGGTTTTGTGGTTCGAAAGAGACTCTCATTCTCGTGGCTGGCAACCTGCTTGATCAGAAGGTCATCTTTTATAATATGAACCATGTCTGAAAAGGAAAAAATATTGTTTGGAGGCCCCAAGGGAGCTTCTTCTTTCTATGTCTTTTGAATGTTGACAGCACCTACACCCACAGGTCAAATGAAATTGAGTAAGATACAGGATGATAAAGGTGACCTTTTCATGATCATTTCCAGCTCCATACTTTTGTTCTTGGTCTCTACTTCAGTAGCTTTGCAGAATTCACAGCTCAAAGTAATCCATCCTTATTTTAAACTTCACCCAGTATTTGAAACCTCCCTTTAAGGCAACTGATTGGCTGCCCTTTACAAACAGAAGGTTTGGACAACAGGTGGGTGGGGCTTCTATACTCACAGCCAGAACAGTGTGACTGAGATTAGAGCCAAGAACATTTAAAGCAGACTGAAGCCTGAGCTTTTGACTAACGGGGGTTACTTGTACATACTCTGAACTCATAATTTGAACTCATGGCCATGTTTATCCACACTTGTAACAAAATTACACTGCATTCCATTTAAAGTGGGAATGAGGAATTCTTTCTGGAATGGCAGAATAATTAAGGTTAATGAAGCAAAAGACCAAAACCTGCCCTTCCCTCAAATTTGAGCAAAGACAAACACCCCGAACTCCTTCAGTATGGCTCCCCATGCAAACTGTACATCTCATGACAACATGTGTGTCTGGCCCAGCATTATATAGGTAATAACAATTACACTGTGGATACTTTGTTAGTAGATTACATCCATAAACTCTAAAGATGCAGTGACTGGTATGCATAAGAACTAATTTGTGCTAAGTAGTAGACAAAGTAGTAGAATTCAAAATTCTTGGATGAGGGCGCATGCCCTAGTATTTCAGATAAAGCCATGAAAATATTCCAAAAGGCACAAAAACATGGCAAAGAGGTCCAGTTCAGTGACTGAGATTAGTGGCTATCCTAGCAGATAGCTGCAGGCTTCAGCTGCCTTTGAGCCTAACAAAATTCAAATTGGTGAATTATAAAAGAAAAAACACTCTTTGTAGTATAGATTTAAAGTGGGAACAATACAGGCAAAAACTATTTTGTACCAGGATGTAAACATGTTAATGTAATTACTGAAGTGATTAAATGCCTTAAGTGTCCCTTAACATTGGTGCCATGATGCACCAGGCTGTTGCAATAGTTCTCTCACTATGCTCTGACTCCTAGCTTGGATGAACATTTGTAAATGACTGCTTGGCGTCCCATCTAAATTCAGTGGCCAAGTATAATTTTTCAACATGTGGGGTTAGTGTTGCGAATGTGACGCTTTAACCAAAACCACAATCTTTTCTGACACCTCACCAAGCTGTTTTCAGTGCCGAAACCTAACCAGCGGGTGAAATTGAAAGTGGAGAGAGTGAGAAAATAATGAAAGAAAATGAAAACAAAGACAAAGAGGAGTGCAAAGCACCAGTGTCCCAAATGGGACACTAACTGCAGTCTCTTGGATGACAAAACGTACTTACCCCTCCACCCTACCTTCAGCTTTCTAATGCAAACTTTATGATCTTTAAATGATTACTGTAATCAAATTGCAGGTGCATCATAGCATCAGTGCCAAAGAACACACTGTGCCTATCTGCTACTGCATTGGCATCTGACCGAATAGCAATATTTGACTCACTCTTTGGAACTGTGGTATCGTATGAAGAAGTCAGGACTGGCAGAGTATGTGAGGGTGGTGCAGGACATGTATGAGGACAGTGAGACAGTGGTGAGGTATGCAGTAGGAGTGGCAGATGGGTTCAAGGTGGGGGTGGGATTACATCAGAGATCAGCTCTGAGCCTCTTCTTTTTTGCAGTGGTGATGGACAGGTTGACAGGTGAGGTCAGGCAGGAGTCTCCGTGGACTATGAATAGAGAGGAGGTGGAGGAGAGCGTGTAGAGGTGGAGATATGCAGTGGAGAGAAGAGGAATGAAAGTCAGTAAAAGCAAGACAGAGTACATGTTTATGAATGAGAGGGAGGCAGGTGGAATGGTGAAGATACAAGGAGTAGAGGTAGCAAAGGTGGGTGAGTTTAAATACCTGAAGTCAACTATCCAAAGTAACAGACAGTGCATAAGAGAGATGAAGAAAGAGTTCAGGCAGGGTGGAGACAAGTTTTGGGGTGCTCTGCAAGAGAAGGATGTATGTATTGTTTGGAAACAGTGGCACTGATGAAAAGACACAAAGTGGAGCTGGAGGTGGCAGAACTGATGATGCTGAGATTTTTCACTGGGAGTGACCAGGATGGACAGGATTAGAAATAAGTACATCAGAAGGACCACTCAGGTTGATAAGTTTGGAGGTAAAGTCAGAGAGACAAGGTTGCGATGGTTTAGATATGGGCAGAGGAGGGACAGTGGATATATTGGATAAAGGATGTTGATGATGGAGCTGCCAGGCAGGTAGAAAAGAGGAGACCACAGAGAAGATTTGTGGATGTTGTGACGGAGGACATGCAGAGGGGTGAGATGGAGGCAGATGATCTGCTGTGGTGGCCTCAAATGGGAGTAGCTGAGAGAAGAAGAAGAAGAAGAATACGTTTGAAGCGAGAACTTGGTAATCCCAAGTTCCAAGAAAAAGAAGAAAAGACGAGTTAATTCATCTTGTGGGTAACATGAATGTGCTACATTTCTCATCCACCTATCAATCATGGATATTTCAATTAGAGTCAGACGTCTCAAATTCCTGTTAGATGATCACCAAAACCACTAGGATTAATCTTCTGGGTGTCATGAATGTCTTCAGAAAATTTCATATCTATTCAGTCGATATCTCTAAGATATTTTCAGTCTGGAATAATATTGCAGACCTGCTGAAAGATCACCAGACTAACATCCAAAGATGAGAAAAATGATTTTGGTTTCTCACTGTGTTTCTTAGACCCTCTATTTATCATAAGATACATCAGCAGATGCCTATGAAATGCACACCTGAAGAGTCCATGCCCAAGTTGAGTGAGACTAGGGCCTGTGTCTGTTATAGTGTTGGTTTATACTTCAGTAGCCTATTCAGCTTCACAGTTGATGAGGTTACAGTCAAAAATAAGACACAGGTTAAAAAACAAGGGTAGTGAAAAATCAGTTATTTAGGTTATACTTGAATAAAATGTGGTTGTATTCAAATTGTTTAACTGTCACCAAAAGAATACTGAAATGGATTCGAAGAAGTTGATCTTACAAGCAGACTCCCAATCATACTGGACAGTTATAATGATACATTTACTGAACAGAGCTGACTTGTGTGTTGAAGCCTGTTGTTGACATTCTGTCAGTCCTCCCCTTATGAGAAAAGGACCATCAAGGATGCTTCTGAAAACTTACCATTGTGAAAGCGTTGCATAAAATAGATTTTAGTCAAAAAGTATGTGGTTCACCCACACAAATGATTGTACGTTTCCTTTATTTCCACAACAACACAGCTGCCAAGGGTGCATTAGATCAGATCACATATGCACATTCCTTTATAGATGGAATCAAACTCTTTGCCCAGGAACAGATGGACAAATAATTAAAAACCGAGCTTCATATCAGCTTACTGTCCAAACCTCACTTGTCAAAATGTCATGGTATTTTGGACAAGTGAGGCGTGGAAAAGCTGCAACTTTTCCAACTTTGCTGCAAGTCTAATGTTTATCATAACAAGCTGCAGCAACTACATGCTTGAATGCTGAGTCTCTGGTAAAATCAGCAGTGAACTGAGTTCCTTTTTAATTCAAGCAGCACTTTTTCCAGAATAATGATGAATATTGAGTAATTTTCAATGTTGAATTTGCTTGCACATTTTTATGTCTTTTTTAAAAGAATGAAGCAGCCAACCATTTTTAAGGTGATAAAAAGCACATTTTCATTGAAGGATAAGCAGTTAAGAAACTTGATGATTGATGGATAATTAATTCTGCATATGGTGCTGTAAATTCATAAGTGCATCACCTGGAAATTGTTGGCTTTCTTGACATATCTGAAGAAGCAAAGAGTGCCTAATGATGAAAGCAATATACTTGAACAACACAAAGAAATGTAATATCCACCTTCATTCAACTAAAACATCAACAGCGCTTAAGTTCTTCTGGAAAAAGTAAGTACATCTCTGCCCTAAATATTACTGCACATGTTCAAATAAATGTAGTTCAGTTGTCATTCAAATCTGGGTGTTTAGTGAGATTGAATTTCTTCATTCAGTGCTTTTAACCATTCCTGACTGGATTTTTTAGTATGTGTAGGATCATTATATTTCTGAAAGGTCCATCTCTGGTTCAGCTTAGACTTTCAGATGCATGATGTTATATTATCTTCAAGAAAATTTGATATGACGCAGACTTCATGTCTTATCATCATATCTTTAGAACAGACTTCATGGTATTGGGAAGGTGTGTTGCAAAGGGGCAGGCATCATTAAATGAACTCTCAACGTTTTACAATTTTAGGGTTCATAACAAGGCTAAGTTTATGCTTGCTGAATCGTTTCGCCCTTTGGCAAGGGAGTTTGAACTTCTTCCATCAGAACATAGATACAAATTGCCATTGCAGTACTCCTTTGTCACTGTTGCTATGAAGACTTTAAATGAAAGACTGTAGTGTTGTGGGGTATTTTTTTTTTTTCTTGTTTCTGTCTGTTTGAGTGTGTGCTTGTTTGTTGCTGGCTGTACCATAAATTGCCCCTTGGGGATAGTAAATTTTGCCTTGACCTTGACCTTGATGCAGAATTCTGCAAATTCATGAATGTTTGCAAGCTACCCAATGCCTAAAGCTGGGGAGCAACACCAAACACACTTTTCCTTAAAAGCTGTCCTTTGGTGTACACCAAATGTTCCTACTAAAACTGGCACCAAATAATTTCACTGAGATTTCTGGCAGAACTCCACCTACTTCCAAAGTGCACAGAGAAAACCTTTGAATACCCTGGTGAAGGCCACAGGCCGAAAGGTATCAGTCGAATAATGAAGATATTCTCGATACTACAAGCGCTGCTGGAGCCTTATCCCCAGTACACATGATTCCAGCAGGCCTGCTCATTATCCATATGTTCACTGGCAAACTGGAGTTTTGCTCTAATGTTCCTTTTGGAGCCCTGTGATAGACTGGCGACCTGTTCAGGATGTACCCTGTGTCTCACCCTACGAGGGCTGGGATAGGCTCCAGCCTCCCGGCAACCCTGAATTGGATAAACGATTATGAGATGGATGGATGGATGGATGGATGGATGGATGGATGGACGGACAGCAAATTTTTTTTCTAACATGCCTCCTTGCCAGGTAAAATGTTGGTAAACTCCTCTTGATGCTTGGACTTTACAAAGATTCGTTTTTTAGCAATAAATTATCAACACAAAATTTCCTAAGGCAGCCAGTAACAGTCAAATTTGCAGATGTTTGAAAACTACTTGAAGATAATTTTTCTTAAAATGGAAGGATTTATTTGAATATCTTTTTTTTTTTTTTTTTTTTTTTAATTTTTTGTTATTTTC